>RJWT010016840.1:0-19670 GCA_004365215.1 Cuniculus paca | reverse complement strand
ATCTGTCTCCTCTGGATTTAGCAATGTCAAGTTCGTCCTGGGTTCTCTAGAGAAATGCCTGTTGAAGTCTGCAGAAATGGAAATGACCAGATGGTGGCACTGTGGAGCACCAAGTTTGGTGATAATGTAGGAGGCATAGAAGTTTACAGGACTCCAAATTTTAATATCGTGTGTCCTAAAAATTACCCTGCAAATGCAACTTAATCAAAACTAAACAGATTCTTTACTACAAAATATACATTCCTGGTGTTTTAAGTTTTTAGATTTGAGTCTTCTTAGAATACTTATTCTTGTCACCATTGAATACCTTTATTTCTGTCCTGGTCAAATTCTTATAAAATATTAAAACATTGAAACAGAATATTAATATTTAACATTAAAACAGAATAGGTAAGTCATTTGTGTGATGTAGCCGGCAAGAGTTAAATTCCTTGGTCATTTAATCTCAGGAGACAAATGTTTGTTCTTGGTTTGTGGAAGGTAAGATGCCTTACTTATCCTAAAAATATTCATCAGTATAGAAAATAGAATAAATAATAATGGTGCCAGGTTAAATACTAGATGTAAAAATGAGCTCCCCTTGTAAGGAAAGTAATACATTTGACTAGAAGAGATAGAGGAAAGAGGAATTCCTTCTACAGTGACTGATCAGCAGAACATAATCTAGCAACAGCCACACTGCTTAGGATAGCTGCTGGATCATATAACGTGAAGTTACTGGGCAGCATTAGCCTTATTGGTCATTGCCATCTTCAAATACTAAGGACAATGGCATTTCTTCCAGACAGTTCCATCTCTTTGCTTCATCTCTCAAATTGGACAATCTCAGTCCTACACACACACACACACACACACACACACACAGAGTATACACAGTATACAGAGATTCAGGGCAAGATCCATTGAGTTAAAATTCCACATAAATAGAACTGAGACCTAATCAGTACTGGCAGGCTGTGTATCTTAGTACATGTGGAAAGCTGTGACAAAACATCAGAGATTGAATTGTTAATGAACAATAGAAATCTACTTCTTACAATCCACAGATTGGAAACTCCATCACCAAGGCTTAGCCAGGTTTGGCGTCTGATGAGGGCTCACTTTTGAGTTCAAAGAACACAACTTTTTGTGGTGTCTCACATAACTACAGGGGTAAGTGAGTTACTAGGCTTATTTTAATTATACATTCATTTTTATTTTATTTTAAGGAGAATAAAACCAAAAAAAAATAAAACAGAACAAAGCCAATCAAAACAAAACAATGAAAGCAATACAAGACTCCATAACAAGATAACAGGAAATCAATGATGGCTACCATAATATATCTTGTTATCTTTAAATTAGCTGCCCATACCATCAGACATAATAAAATCAAACAAAATAAAACCAAATAAGGCCAAACAAAGCAAAACAATGAAAATGATACAGGACTTCATAACAAGATAATAGGAAATTAAAAATGGCTACCATAATGCCTCTTGTTATCTTTAAAATAGCTGTCCAGACCATCAGACATAGGCATGTAAAGTTAATCAAACAATACGAGAACTAAGTTGTTTCTTTATTTCAGTGGTTATCTTTTCCACTGAACAATTCAGGTGTGTGACTTCTAATTTCTACTACGTCTGTCTCTTGAACTTGTTCCATGTGGGCTGGAGGTCTGAGATTGTATTTTGCTCCTTCATCTTGACATTTTCCTGTGTTTCTCTGAATCAGCCCATTGCTGCATCCTGAGTGCTTCCTGCATTTTCTGCCAGTCCTTCGGTGTAGTGGATTGGACTAGGAACCTGGGTTCCTCTGATGCAGGGTTCCTGGAATGGTGGCCAGGCACAGGGCAGTGGTTCACCCATGCTCCCCCTGATGGCAGTTGGGCCTCCGGGCATGGCTCCTTCCCCTGGTCCATGCTGGGCTCCCTGGATCTCTCCTGGCTGCTCACAGGGAGCCTCGGGGCATGGCTTCTTCCTATTAAGTCCTTTTGTCCCCAGGTCTAGTTCAGCTCTGACATTTCTTTTCTGATTTTCTGTCTAGTTGATCAGCTCTCTCTATGACAATGAGGTATTGCAGTCTCCTGCTACAATTGTGTTATTGCTTATTTGATTTTCCATGTCTACCAATAACTGTCTTATATAGGTCTACCACTAACATTGAGGCTTCTCTCAAGGAGGAACGGAGATGTCTGTTCCTCAGGAAATGTCCTCCAGATGTAGTTGGTTCTTTATAGCTATCCTGAGAACCTACCTTCTTCTGGTGTTTACAGTTCTGTGACAATGTCCATGTTACAGCCCAGAGATGTGCTGGGTATGGACCTGATCTTGGCCTCTGGATGTGGGGACTGGGACTGGTCTTCTGTTCATGGAGTTCTCCAGGGTCCAACTGCTGTCTTCTCACTGCTGCTTCAGATACTTCCATGTTACTGGCCTTGATTACTTTGCCCTCAGAGGTGTGTGTGTGCATGAGTCTGTGTGCCAGGTTGTTGTCTTGGGTCTTGGGGCTCCTGTTGGTCTTATTGTTCAAGCCAGCCCGCCGTCCAGGGGGTGAAGAAGGAGGCTGGGAACACAAACGCACTGTCTTCCAGCAGGCCTGCCATCCAGGATGTAATGGAAGAGGCTTGGATCACGAACTCACTGTCTTCCAGTCACCAAGCCCTCTGGGATGTCACTAGGACTCTTTTATAATGACTCTGATTACATTCACGAGAAAGCCACTTGAAGCAACAAACCATTTCTGAATGTGTGGTCCTCTTAATGCCATCACCTTGGGGGTTAGGATTGGGGTATAGAAATGAGAGAGGGGCACATCATTCAGAGCATAGCATTATCCCTTTGTTTTAGACGCCAAAGTCTTTCTAGTGGGACTCTTGAATTTAAACATATACAGTTATTAAAACATTCTTTAACTTGATTCTCTCATCTCACTCTTCATTTGTCCTATAATGATCAGCATAGAAAAAGAACTCAGAAAATTTGCTGTTATACCTCACACACACAAGAAATCCAGGGTCAGGAATCCTTAAGAGTCCATGCTTAAGATCTATTTTACATTTCCCTTAAATGAGAAGTAATGGTTTCTAATATTTTTATAAACATGTTCTTTTGCTGTACTGCCAAAGTAACTACTCTTAAAAGGGAGCAATAGGTTGACCATAGGTTAGAGAATTTATATTATACAGAGACTAAAATTCCAGAAAGTATTATATACCAATTTATATAAGAAAAGACAAATATATTGTTCCGATTTATGTTTTCCTGCTCTTTTCTATGAGATAGTTATTTATTCACCTGGGATTGATGTTTGAGTCAATGTAACTACTGTTTACTAAGTCATGTTTCAACCCCAGTCAAAGCATTACTAAAAAGTGTTCTTACCTGGACATGTTGGTTCGCATGAGTAATCTCAGCTATCTGGGAGGCTGAGGCAAGATGATTTCAAATTTGAGCCCAGCCTGGGAAATTTAGAGACTTAATGAGATCTTGTCTCAGAATACAAAAAAATAAATAAAATTCCTGGGTTTTGATTCCTAGTAACATACGCAAATGCATGTATGTGCGCGCACACACACACACACACACACACACACTAAAGTTCTTATTTGTGCTAGTTTCCATGAAAATCATTGAAAATCTTGTAATTTCAAAATTTCTCCTAAAGTAGACACATGTCAGCAATTAATTTAATTGAGAATTGTAGACAGTTATGGAGACATGTGGATATGAACATTTATTCTGCAAAGTAGAAGTGATTTTTAATTACATTTTGAATATTGTAATTCACTGAATTTTGTAATAATGAAATCAACTAGTATATTAGGAAGCACTTGCATATTGTCTAGTATATGTTTTATGCTCAAAAAATGGTACAAAAATAATTTTTTGGCTATTCCTCTGGTGCAGATTGAGTAATGTCCCCTTCAAATGTCCATATCCTAATTCCTGAAATCTGTCAATATACAACTTACATAGCAAAAATAGTTGGTGATATGATTAAAGTTCTTCATAAAAAGATTATTCTGAATTAGCTGTATGGCCCCATATAGTCACAAGAGACTTCGAGTCATTTGTGGGTAAATGGATGCACCCTAAGACCATAATTTTAAACTAAATAAATCAGGCACACAAGTTTAAATATTGCATTGTTTCTCTTACGTGAGAAACCCTGAGGGTAAAAAGGAGAAAAATAGAGAATAGATACTGGGAAGTAGAAAAAACATGTTCAAATGGGAAGGGAAACAAGGAAGGGAGGAGAGAGAAGGGAAAGAGGAGAAAGGGATTTAAAAAAAGACAAAGAATGTAAGAAAAAAAAAGGAAACATCTTCTGCAAATGGGGAGGGGAAGAAGCATTGAAGGAAGGAAAGAGGAAAGGGAAAAAAAAATCAGGGTATATAATATACAGGTACAAATTCCCTATGATGAATGTGATCATTATGTATGACAAATATGTACTATTAAAAAATAAAAATAATGCAGGAAAAAAAAAAGATTATTCTGGATTATCTGCATGGGCCCAATACAGTCACAAGAGACCTGGTAAGGAGGAAGGAAGGTTACATGTAGTCAGGTAAAGTTGAGGCAATGATGAAGCAAGGGAAAGCAGAGGCAGACAGAAAAGATGTCATAACACTAGCTTGAAAGATGGAGGAAGGGGTCCGGAGCCAAAAAGACACGCAGCATCTGGAAACCGTGCAAGGCCCCGTACAGCCTCGCCCTGGAGCCTTCCTGCTGACAATGTTTTTTGCCATAGAGACTCAAGTGCAGATTTCTAAATTTAAGAACTAGAGAAGAAGAAGGCTGTGTTGCTTCAAACGTCTGCATTTGTAGTAATCTGTTACACCAACAGGGGGGAAGTAGTATACTCCTTGTCAGTGTGCTAGACTTCCTAAGACAACGTCTAAATTCTTTAGTAGTATTTGTCTTCTCTGCCTTGATTTTACAGCCAAGTGATGAGAAGACAGAAGAAGGGAAAAAAGATAAAAAGAAAGGAGAGAGAGAGAGAGAGAAGGAGGGAAAGAGGAAGGGAAGAAAGCAGGAAGGAAGAGATGAAGGAACAACAACAAAAATCAGAGCAAGATGGTTAGAATTAAAGCTAAATTCCAAACACAGCAAACTGAGAAGATATATTTTATGGGAGAAATGGCAAGCCGCAGAAACTTTGTTGCTGCTACTGAGACAGGTGAATTTCAGTACAAACAGCTTCTCCAATGTCAAGTGCAATGAAGTCCTGAATTGGATAAATAATAACCAGTATTGCTTTAAGAAAAGAACGACAATAAAATACCTGTATTCTTTTGTTCTAGAAGAACGACAATGGCAAGAACCACTCAGTCATTACCAAGCATAAGGCTCATTCGTCTAGGATGGAGGAGGGGGAGGCCCCACTGCTATTCTCCACAGGAGCTCTGCCAGTGTCCAATGGCACTAGATAAGTCGTGCACTTAATCCAGAATGAAACACGAAGAAACTGGAGTTCATGAGAATAATCTCACTGAGTCTCAAGCCAAAGAGTTCAGAGTTGTGGTCAATTTAAGAACCTAGCGTCAGAATGAAAGTTTCAAAAACTCAGACAAACCCACAGTTTAAGGGTTCCCTGTCTCCCCAGACTCCAGACCAGACAAACACATATCCTTCCTGTCCACCAGGGGGCAACCTTTAGATGCTTTCCTCTCCATGCAGAGCCAACTTGCTAGAATTAAGTGAGTGGTGCCTTGCAGACTTCTATGTCTCAAGAAAAATCCAGGTGTCTGCCATTTCTTTGTTGGTTGGTTTAGTTATGTGCTTTATTTTGCTTTCCCTTAAGAGGTAAATCCCTGGGAAAAGAGGCAACTTACTGTGAATGAGTTCTTTCTGTTTTTAACTTTTCTTTGATCAGTAGCTTCTCATAAAAAGAAATTTGGAGGCCCTGTGCTCTGTGTAGGAACACAAAATAACTGAAGATGAACCCTTCTTCGTACCCTAGAAAAGGAAGCTAGAGTTGTTGAAGCCAGTATCTGTCTTCCTTATATGTAAATTGAGATAGGTACTGACAAAAATTTTTTAAATGATAGAGGATATTGTTTTTAGAAGCAAAAAAGAAGCCAATATTTTTCTTTACCTTCCTGCTGAATTACTAATGGTTTCTACACAAGAGCTGCACCTAGAGAACCTCAGTGCCTGGATCAGTAAGCTTGAATGTTTAACTTTCTCTTTCATCTTCTAGAACGTAAACACAAGGATAAAAATTGACACTCTCCACTCCCCTAAAAAGATACATTTTTGGAGAGGAACTGCTCTCTCTTGTCTGCCTGATTCCTGGGGTTGACTTTGTACTGGAATTTTGCATATGTTTTATATTTTGGGAAACTTTCAGTGTGTTTGATCACAAAAAGACATCTCTTTCCAGCTGTTCGATCTCTAAGCTGCTTTCCTGTATTAGGTAGCTATTGCTGAGTAACAAAGCAGTTACATTTCAGTGGATGAAAACTCAAGGTAAGGGGTCTACAAGTCAGTTGGGAAGATTTTTTGATCCGAATGAGGATCAGGAGCACAGTTGCAGTTGGCTGTAGGTGGGAAAAAATGTCTTTGTTTCCTTTGCTTGGTATTTTTAATATTCCTGCAGGCAAATCCAGGGCAGCCTTGTTTTGGATAACTCTGACCTCTTCCACACAGTTTCTCACCCAATCAGGCTAATCTGGGTTTGATCACATAGCAGTGACAGTTCTGAGAGAGAAGGTGGAAGCACATTAGGTCGACAGTGTGAACCTGGCATGTTATTAATTTCAGTGCATTCTCTTGGCTATAACAGGTCACATCATTAGTCAAAGGCAGGAAAACTAGACACCATTTCCTTAAGGGAACAGTTGCAAAGAACCTTTGATGGAGAGGTAAGTACAGAGACTACTTTTATAATCAAACTCATATATGTCTCTGTGTTATAAAACTGGTTTATTCCCTGATGCTACTTTAACAAAAAAAATTATACTAAATTGGCCCTAAGTTTTGAATACTGGATATGGTCCAATAGTTTTGACGAATCTACCTGTAAGTCTTGGAAACTTGGTTTATCACTTAATTTTAACTATTCGGATCTTCCCCAAAATATAGTGGAGCACTGCCTATGGATAGATAAAATAAATAAAGAAATCTGGTATGTACATGAGTTCTAATACTTCAGTTTCATTGGATAGCTTTACTTCTACAGTATCTTTTAAGGAAAAATAGATTACAAAACAAAAATTCAAAAGTTTAATAAAACCTCTAGTTCTTCTTCAAACTAGCAAAAATGCACAACCCATGCTTAGTTTTCTGATTCCTTTTTTGTAGTTCTTGCATTTGTGGCTTCTTCTGGGCAAGGGTGTTTCAATACCAAGTGTGCGCCAGTAATTAAACTGGTTCCAATAAGGAAGTTTTGCAAGAACACCAGGAGATTTTTTATCCTCGGGGCCAAAGAATGTTGTCAAGCACCTAGAAGATCCATTCTTGGAATGCCACAATTTCTACTTTTTTCACACTGAAACTGCCATGTTCCTTTGTGTGAGCGAGCCTTTTGTTCTCACAGATGTGAGGTACGCACTTTCATGTGATGTTTCAGAGCGTCTTCTTCTAATAAGGACATCAGAGGGGCCTGTTGGCCACTAGATTTTATCCCTCGTCTCCATAGGCTTTCTGGGACTCTCTGTCTGATTTTTCACATGATCGATCTCTAAAAATAACAAACAACTCTACATAACTCTTGCGCATTCCATCCTCTAGAAAGTAGCCATATATCTCTCACGAGGAAAAAACCCTCTTCTTTCAGTGTGTGGTTCTCTAGTGACTGCAGAATAAGGCGTTTTCCTGTAAATCTAAGATAAAAATCTCACCTAAGGAATAGACACGCAGTCCATAAAGCCAATCTTTGTTCTCTCTATTTTCCACATTTTCTTTAAATGCTCTTAATTGCTAAATTCTTATTTTTGAATATTTATGCCAAAAAAAACCTTCTGGAAAAGACTTAGTTTAATTATAATGCACTCTGGTTAATAGTTTGTAGAGGGCCTTTGGGCTTTTCTTTAGTGTCAATTAATTATGGATACACTAGACAGAAAGATTCAGTTATCCAATGGGGATATTTTTGATAAAGGCTCTTAATCATACAAAAGCTTACTTCTGAATTTCCCCTATGTCGTAAAAAGACTCTTGCTTTTTTATGAGGCAGTAGCTCTGTAACATGGTAGCTAAACAATAAAAAACCAGCTGCAATATATGTTAGGGTTCTCTCTCCTCCTAGACCCATTCCCCCACATTTTAATTTCACAAGAGATAAAGCACTGAAGTTATTCCATCCAAAGGCACATACATTCCTCAGTTTAACATCTATCTTGAATCTCCACTTGTTTATTTATCCTAGAGAAGCAAGGATGAGCAATCTTCATTTCTCTTTGTTGAGTTACTACCTAGAAATACTCATGCAGTATTTCTCTGCTGGGCCTGACTTGCTGTTATGCCATTATAAAGTCTGTTTCTTATCATCAGAGCTAAGCATTTTTGAGCTCGTTTACTACATGCCAGGGAGAAAAGTTGAATTGGATTTTTGAGAATGGGACTACTCGAAGGCCTTGCCTTGGGGTGAGATATTGAGAAAGTGGTCCCAAGAGGAAGGTAACTGCTCTTTCATAGCTGCTTTATTTCTGCCAAATGATTCTTTTAATTTCTTTAGGAAAGAGCTGTTTGCAGTTGTGGTTGTTTTTGTTATATTGCCAGAAGAGGTAATAGTTCAGCTGTCAGCAGCTCTCCACCGAGTGCTGAGAGGTCTTGGAGTTCGACCCTTTTGTGAACAAACTTTTACCAATTCCTCCCATCCTCCTTTCTTCTGACCTATTCCAAGCTGTTGCCAGGTAAGCCAGCTGCCTCCTTCACGGTAGCTCCATTCCATGCTGCCCCAGTCCCCAGCTTTCTAACTTCGCCTTCCCTGCGTTATTCCATCTACTTCCTTCTGAGCAGCATTTTGTTTCTCTTTCTTTCTTTGTTGATGCTTCTTCCAATTCCCCCGCCAATGCACACTCTCTTTCCAATTCTAGGCGTATATGTTTTTATTTCGTTGCCTGCAGTATTAAGTGGAGAGAGAATAAGGTTGCTTAATTTTGAAAATAAAAATATAAGACAGTTGACACTCAGTTACATGTTAATTTCAGAAAAATAATAATTTTTAAAGTATCACTATATCTCACATGGCATTGAGGATATAGTTACACTGAAAAGATTTGTCTATCTGAAATTAAATATAACTGGGCATTTTATCCTTCATCTGGTCATCCTAAGACAAGAGCCTCACTATGTGTGCATTTAGTGGCTATCTTTAATTAGATGTTTCTCTTAGGTTCCAGATACTTCTTTGCTTTTTTCTAGCAGTGCCAAGCACCAAGAATTCATGGCAGTAGGCATAGGTCAGTTTGACTTCCTTATAACCTCTACATTTCTATAGTAGCTCTGTAGCTATATGCCTTATCACCTTGTTAGAATAAAATAGAACATGCACTTGCTCTAAATGACCTTTCTTTAACCTTTTTCTGAGACAGTAATAACCTCATTGTTAAAATCCATATGCTTATAGAACCACTTTTATTAATGCTTATACAGCACCAGTTTCAAAGTCCAGATTTAGTAGAAATGGTATTTTCATAGTACAGGTAATTTTTCCAGAGAGGTGAAAGAGGAACATCATTTATTTTTCACTTATTTTAATTACTCTGTACCTTTTTCATTTCATCTTCATGTGAGCACATAGAAAGACAGCATAGTCACAGATGCAGATGGCCTGGCTTTATTGCTGTAAAACAGAATGGACCAACACACAGCTAACTATGCTACTTAATTACTGTCAGGAAAAAATAAAGAAAAGGATCAATAATCTAAAATCACTTTTATCATTTTGGGTGCCTCACATCATTTAACCAACTTGTATACTCCACTATCTTACATAGTGAGCCCATGGTTTCATTCATCTTTAAATTAAATTTTCAAACCTTTCCATTCAGGAAGATCTCTTAAATGTACACTTTTTACTGTTTGAAAAGCTTTAGTAATGAGTTTTTGTTGCTGTTGTTGTGGTGGTGGAGGTGGTGGTGGTGGTTCTTACTAATTTAAGATACTCTTCTTTTGGTAACTTTGACTTTATGATTTTTTGGAGTCCAGTTGTTGTCATAGCCGTCATAGTGCTGAAAATGCTGCTGGTGGGGGAAGGAATCTTAACTGACCGTGGTTTTAGGTGAAGCCAGGATTAGTTCTAGGTGGTAATTTTGTCTCTATTCACAAGTCTTTGTGATCACTCCTTGTAAGACCAGGATGCTTATATTTAAGCATTACTTTCCTTACCACTTGGAAAAAGTTGATGGGAATAGCTGCAATTCAAGTTCTCACAGGAGAAGAAGAACCAGAATTTGTAACTGAACATTTTGCCCAAGCTCAATAACAGAAAAGGTATGACTAGACAAATACCAGGCAGATGTGCTATCTATCTATTTCTGTATGCTCCAAAACTCAATTTGTGGTATAAACCAGACAGTAAGAACGTTCTAACCATCTGGGACCTTTCATCTTACCTATTTTAAATTACTATTGCCACCCCATCTTACTTAGCTTTCTTCGTATAAATACATCGCAAATAATTGGAGTAATGCAAGTCATAGTTTACCACCAGCACATTGTGGAGGGTGCTGTATACTTCATGTACCCTTATAGCTTCTTTTTGATAAGGATTTAGGGTTCTTCTCAGATCCTGACGCATAGAATCACTATGTTTCTTTGGAAGTCTATTTCTTTCTAACTTCGGAACACTATGACTCTTATGACACATTTAGATCTTTTCAGTGGTGGCCAGAAACCTCAGAGTAAAGTCTGAAGATTATGAACAGCATTAAGCTCAGGGCAAAAAACAAACAAACAAACAAACAACAACAACAAAAACAAAAAAAAATCATTTTTAGCCTTAAGTGCAAGATCCAAAGCTTAGTTTTGTTTATTTTAGTTTTTCTGCTAATTTCATTTCTGGATTTATTTTTTTTCCTCTAGTTTCTTTTTGTTCTGATTTTCTCTTATATTTTTAAGCAGTTTTATTTGCTAAATATATTAAAGACGTTGCACATACAAACATTTTAAAAATTAAAGCAATCAATAATAAATTGACAGTTAAAAAACTAAAAATATTAAAGCAGGAAAAAAAAACCACCAACTTTTTTATTATGGGTGAATTTTGCCTTTTCCAGAAAGCATTTCTAACCTTCATCACCTAACCATGAATAAATTAATTGTATTTTTGGATATGTTTTAACAAATTTTAACATAACCTTGGGAAATACTAAACTTTTAATATGTCTATCCATATATTGAATTAAAAATTATATTTAACTGAAATGTGTCTCTGAACACTTAGTTTGTGGAATAAAAAAGTATATTCTGAGTTCTGTTTAACGTAAAGGTAGAAAAAGCTACAAAAGTATAAACTCCCAACCTGATAATAAAGCAGCTGCATAATCTATTAAAGTCTAACACTTAATGAGTGCATCAGCTTGCTGAGTCCCATGGCAGCCAAATGAACTAAATCCCTGACAGCAACAAGCCATCACAGGGATTCAGACCCATGACCTGCTTCACCTTTTCAGGATCAAAGGAGAAAGAGGGGACTGCCCTGGAATGTGGTAAGGAGAAATCAGCTAAAATTTCAAGAAATAGCTGAAGGCCCTGTTTTCCTTTCGTATAGCTGGGAGTCCCAGGCACAAAATGAATTTTGACGTTTTCAAGCTTTTTTCGAAGACTTCTACCAAGTGCTTGAGATTGAGATAAAGCAGAAAAAAGGCCCTCAAGTGGTCCAGACATGTTAGAAGTCATTGGTGGCCCCTGGAGAAGAGACTTGGAACACTACTGGCTTCTCCAGATCTTTTTCTTGTGAGAAAAAGCCTGAAACACTCCTGTTACCCAATCCCAGACCAAGATCCATTGGTTCTTTATGAGGGGCAGAAGAAAACTCTTGTAGAAAGATGCAACTGTCTCAGGGCCTGGATCCTACCAGGAATTACAGGGCAGAGTTCTGTTACCTCTCTAAAGAGAGACCAGGAAAGAGTCTACTGTCCAAAACTTGCCACAGATACAAGAAAATGTTTGGATGCCATGGAGAAGAGGGACAAGAATGCTGAGAAAAATCCATGTTCTAGGCTAAGTTCAAAGTTGGACTGGGAGAACCTAGGATTCTCCAGGTTATCACCACATGGCTATCACCAGATAAGAAACAAACACCTATGTGATCTATCATTAAGGAAAAACCATAGACCAAGGAGAGAGACTTTGTGTGGTTTCCTCTACACAGGTAGGGACTTTTCACTAAGAGGTTGTGGGAATGCTCAGAGAATCGTGACACACTAGGCTCTCATTTAAGCAGAAGGTAACAGCAGGTCACCACAAGAGGACTGTGAAGTCTGTGGTGTGGTGAAGACAACAAGGATAAAATCCATTCCTTGCTCACGTCCCAGAAAGAGTGATTCAGTCAATCTCCTTTCCTCATATGGACAGGAGTGCATGTACATTCACACATACACACGAATGCATGCACACACACACACAATCATACTACAAGATGAGTTGCACACCTGTCTCCAGCTATGCATACTATGTGGCTTGGCCTATTAATATTCCACAAGTAGAATTTGACACACAAAGATTAGAATATTTTCTTTGAAAAGCAAGATGGAAAAATCAGGCTCAGAGACCCTGGAATTTTTGGATACGAATTTTAACTTTGATTGGTATTGTATGGCATCTAGTAGAAAAGTGTACAAAATGTATAGATACTTGAAAAATTTTGGTATAGAATTATAGTCACATGTAAATGCTGGAATCAAAATGTATGGTATCCAATATGATGAATTGCTTTGATGGATTCTTGAGTACACTGGATAGTATTGGATGAGAGAATAAAGTTTGAAAACAGGTCAGTAGAAAATAACTCTATGGAAACATGGGATAAACAAATAAGCCAGAAAGAAAAAACAAAGATATAGGGGCAAAGTGTATTTAAGAACATTGAAGAAACAACAGCCAAGAGATCCTCAAAGTTATAAAATACAACTAAGCACAAATTCATAAATTTGTAAGAAATTTAATCAGAATAAATACTATAACAGTCAAAGGTAAATAACTCAAACTAAGTTTGTCAAAGGAGAAATTCAAAATTTAGTTTAAAAATCTTAATTATATTTATTTTAATTTATGGAACTGGGCAAAAGCTTATTCTACAAAATAGAATGAATACCCTGATGAATAGAAGAGACTGTTTTTATAGGCAGAAAAAGGCTGGAAAAAAGCAGAAACAAAGAATGTAATGGAAATTAATTGGTCACTTCCAAGTTACTTTATAAGACTGGGACAGGGAGACAGATCAGTAGAAGAATAATTAATTGGTTGACCCCAGTTTATTTCGAATTATTATTTGTGTGTGTGTGTGTGCATGTGTGTGTGTAAGGATTAAGGCAAAGGGAACTTCATTATCATGCCAATTACAGTAGTCTTGTTTGGGCAGTTTGGCTGGTATCTTCTCTCCCCATTTGTTGCAAGACCAGAAAGCAGCTTAATTTGAGCTTGGTGATATGAAAGTTCTGCACAGGCGACTCCAGTAGGGCCTGTCCCTAGGTGACTGTCGATTAGGTCACACGGGAACTTAGTCCTAAACAATGGCCAACTGTGAATTTTGTTCAACACTTTTGAAAATCAGAGATAAAGACAAAATCTTGGGATCATCATAGGAAAATAAAATGTACAAATACATACAGAGAAACAATGAATTAGTTTAGAATTTCATTGGAAATTATGTGTATTAGTTTTCCAGGGATGGTTAAGAAATTACTATAACCTGGCAATATAAAACAAAAAGAAATAAATTTTCTTACAATTCTAGAGGCTCGAGGTGGAATCAAGATATCACAGGGCCATGTTTCCTCACTGGCTGGTTCTAAGGAAGAATGCTTCATAGCTATTTTTAGCTTCTGGTGATTACCTCAATCTTTGATATCTAAATGCATTGCACTAATTGTGACTCTGTCTTTACTTGGCCATTTTCTCTTTGTGTTCTTCACTGTCTCCAAATCTCCCTCTTTTATAAACACTCTGGCCATTGAATTAGGGCCCACCTTAATAATGTATGGTCTCCATAGCTAATTTCATATCTTCAGGTTCTGAAGTCCAATGATGCTTTTATTCTTTGACTTGATTGGTGTAAGTATGTTTTCTACTACTTGATTGCAATATGTGAGAAGATATGATCAACTTTTTTGAAGAGAACAAAGGACATTAAGGTAGTTATTGTTGATTTCTTATTGTCTGATTTGAAGGCCTGTAATACTTCCACTCTTTTGATTTAGCTGGTTTTATATTATTTTATTTTGCTTGAGTTTATTGTGTGTGAATGTATGAACAACCATTTTGAAGAAAACAAGAGACACTAGGATAGCCATTGTTAATTTTCTGTTGTTATGTTCTGAAGACCTGTATTGGTTGCATTGTTCTGTTCTGATCTGCTTTGTTGTGTTTTACTCTGTTTTGATTTGTTTTGTTTTTATTATCTTTAAAAATAAATAAATAAATAAATAAACAAAAAAATTAATGTATGGTCTCATGTTAAATCCAGTACTAACTGCTTACGCTCTGTGGTCTCAGACAGAGGAAGTCCACAGTTTAATACATATCTCTTTCAGGAACACAATTCAACCCAGGACAGATGTCCAAGATTTAAACAAAATGAAGTTACAATCTGCACTTAGGTATTGGGGGAATTAATCTGTTAAGTCCCTAAATTTTGATTAATTGGTTATACAAATAGTAATGTGAACATTTAACAGAATGTAGTTTGTTGTGTATGAAAATAAACTCTTTAATACATTTATAAACAAATAGATATTTGTGGATGTATCCATGAAAGATGCAGAAACTTTTAAAAGTAATTCGCTCTTTGTTATTTTGCATGTAAATAGTACAAACTGATAAACCTCAATACTTAGAATATGTACACTCATTTTTTATTGTCACTTTATTGTCTCATATTTGATCCTCTTATTTTCTGTTGTGATGATTATTCTATTTTTTTAATGTGCTGTTTGAAAAGTCGTGTGTGTGTGAGTGTGTGTGTGTGTGTGTGTGTGTGTATGTGTGCCTGTGGCTATTACTTGCGTAAGAACTAAGGACAAGTTGTATTTATACAAAGCCCACATTGTTGAATCAACCCTTGTTTCTAGGCTCATGAGCAGCTACTGTGACATGTGAAAAATGACCTTAATAGAGAGTTTTCTTTCGGAGGCCCTGCAATTGTGCTTGATGCCATAGCCCAAGGTGATGATGTTTTCACTTTAATGCTATCTTTTGTCTCAGAGGCAATGTTGGTTTTAGTTACCCCAACTGACATTGGAATAGACTCAGCAATGTTTTATTCATGAAAGTAGATCCTGTGAATATAGCTTTCAATACACCAGAGAGATAAAAATATCACTACTATTGCACCTAAACTAATCTGCAGTTGTGTAACAAATTGACACATATTAAATTTCCACTGCTAATGCCTGCTTAACTTGTAATCATACTTCAGTTTAGAATTCTACTAAAGTAATTAGTTTAGCCTCCGATTTGCTCATCAAAGCTCACTGAAAATTGGAAAGTATAGGTACTTCTGTTCTTAAACATGCTTCACACAGGAAAGATTTTTAAAAGTCAAACTCATATTGCTATGCCTATTCTTCTACATTTTATTGAATTTGATCAACTACTACATATTTTTCCCCTTGAGAATTTATTTATCCCATTGTGGGAATGTCTGTATTTCTTATTCTATATTTTTTGTTTACTTTTCATGGTCGACTCCTCTTGGTGCTGTAGAATTCTTTATTTTCCTTATGCTTGATCTTTGGATAGTGGACAGTACTGACTGTAACAGTGGGTAGGAAGATCTCACCTTTTCACTTTTGGATTCATCTTCTGAAAGAAAGCAGAATTGAGCCATTTTATCAGCTATTGTGAACTGTTCAAAAATTTACTCTGGAAAAGAAAAAGCAGTTGTTTTCAAAGCTCTGAATAATAAAAAAAAAAAGGTCTCAGGCTTCAAAACATAAATACATTACAGAATTTCAAAGTCTGGCCTGGGAGCGTAAGGTAATGCTTTAAATAGAATGAGAATCATTGCAACAAGACAAATGTAAAATATAGATCAAGTTAAGAAGACTATAAATTTTTTCCTAAAGAATGGGATTCCATTCATGGTCTGATGCATTAAAAGGTTAAAAACACAAGTATGATTGTTTTACAGATGTTGTGAACTTGTAAGTTAAAAGTAAGATGTACCTATTTATGCATTAGTTTTATTAATATGGATTGTATCTTAGATTAACTCTTTGATCTGATTACATAGGTCCATACTTTGACAACAGGATGCCACCTTATCTTCCAGACCCATGTACATGGCGTAAAGAAAAAATTAAAAAGTAAGTGAAGGTATTGTTTGCAAAAATAATATTGGGGTCACAGGCACTGAAATGATCTTTAATCATCACTTCCTAGGAATCACCACTGTGTAGTCCTTTTCTGAATCAAGTTTGTTCTGCATGACAAATAGTGCATAGCAGAAATGATGGTAAGTTGATCAAGAGGTTCGACGTATTTTTCATTTTTGGATGGACTCTTGTGTTTACCCTCATTCACTTTCTGTTGGCCTGGTTCTCTCTTTTTGATCTCTCTGTCTCTCGGTTTCTCTCTCTTTCTGTCTCTGTCTGTCTTTCTCTGTCTCTGTCTTTGTCTCTCTGTCTCTGTCTCTGTCTCCCTCCTTTTTAGATATTCAAATGATTCGCAAAGGAGCTCTCGGTCAAACTACTGAGTATCCAGCAAGAATATGTATGAGCACAGGATCAGAACCTTCAACCATAGTCAAGCTCTGAAAGGAGACACAATCCCATCTTAGAGCTGGCCTACCATCTGAGAGGCCTGGAGCAGAACCACCCAACCAACACACCTAGATTCTGCACTGATAGGCTCTGAGATAACAAAGATAGATTGTTTTAATCCATTACCATTTGGAGGAATTTATAACATAGATTTCCTTTAAAAATCCTATTGCTGCCTTAACATTAAAACTTTACATTCATGGCCGTCTATGTTTTTGTTTTCATCTAACCTTTCTAAACTGCTTTATTATTAAGCCTATAGTACCCATAGGATTGCTGTATACTTAGCAGACCAGACCATTCTTCTTTAATTGCTATTATCTTCCTCCCTATTAACTTTATCCATATAATGTCTTCTGAAAAAAACAAACATTTTCTCCTTTTTTACCTTACTTTTAAAATGTTATCCATTAAAATCAATATACTTTTTTACATTTTATACAGGGCTAACCTAGAATACTCTCAATACTTTCTTCATTAACTTAGTTAATCTTAGAATTAAACCTGGTTATAAAAAAGCTGTTCAAAGTTGATTTTATAAGTGTTAGCTAACTGTATGCTTACCTGAATAAAAATAAGGGAAAAACAACCAATTATTTCTATTTTAAGTTTATAGGAAAATAATTTTTAAAAACTTCTAGGAAATTCCCCTTAAATTTATTTTATGTAAAATGTGTAATAGCATTTGTCATGAAATGTTTCTACTGTAGTCTGTAAGAAATAATTTGAGGCTCCACACTAGATAATAAAAATCCTTTAATTCGGAATGTTTCTCACCAATCTTTGTATTTTCTGAATCTTACCCAGGAACACATTATTTAATACTTTGTAGAACTGAACTGGAGTGATTTGATCTCTACTGTCATTTCTTTTCCCACTGGTTCATTAGTAAAAGCAATAATAATGTAATATGACTAGAAGGAAAGGAAATACATTAAGAGTGCATTTAATCTGCAGATTGGATATTCAGTGTCTAAGGAACAGAAACTAAAATACTTTCTATATTAATGCACTTGACATTGATTTTTTAAAAGAGAATAAAGTCAAGGAAAATAAAACAGAATAAAGCAAATCAAAACAAAACAGTATAAGTGACACAGGACTTCAAAACAATAGGACATCAACAATGGTTACCATAATGCCTCTGGTTGACTTCAAAAGAGCTGCTCATACCTTCAGACATAGTAAAAAATCAAACAAAACAGAACAGAATAGAACCAACAAAAACACAACAGTGAATGCAATAAAGGACTTCAAAACAAGATAATAGTAAATCCAAATTGACTACCATAATATATCTTATCTTTGGAATAGCTGCCCATTCCATCAGATATAATAAACTCAAACAAAAGAGAATAAAACCCAACCCAACAAAACAATGAAAATGATACAGGACTTCAAAACTAGATAATAGGGAATTAACAATGGCTGCCACCTTCAGAAGGAGATCCCCCACAGATGCTAAATTGTGTATTGTTATCCTCTGACTAGATGATCAGACTACAAGTTTTAGACCTGCAAAGTCAGTGAAACACTAAACACAACAAGTGTTAAACTGTATTTTACCTCAATAGCTATCATCTCAGCCTATGTTTCTCCAGATCAGCTGGTCACTTACTGTGGGTGGGGGAGTGGCACTTCTTGTTTCCCAGCCCATGTGCTGTGAGGGGCTGGAATCTGGGTCTCCCCGCAGCGGCCTTTGCATGGTGCCAATTCACAGGGAGGGCTTGCTTCTTGTTGACTTCTTGTTCTCTTCCCCCTCAGTCCACAAATGGCCCTGAAGTTGATTTTTAAAGAACAATTGATTAATCCCATATACATCCTGGAGTTATGTGTCCACCACTTGACAAATAACACCAGCTATTATGTTACATAGAAATTCACACTAAACATCCAAATCAATGCCTGAAAATACCTGAAAGAATGGAAATAAATCTTTCTTCCAGGTATGCAACTTAATTTTTATGATTCTCTTTCTAGTAGAAATATAATTGGTGACATTCCCTGAGATGTTTTTAAAATTCCTTCCATGATATTCAAGGTCTTTCCAGTATGGATTCTTACTCAAAATGTCAGAATTAGCAAACAAAATCAGAAAATTTAAGAAGCCAGTTAAATTCAAATTTCACATGACTCCACAAAATATTTTATAGACATTAGAAATAGTAGAAAATAATTGTTGTTATGGTTTGGATCTAAAATATCCACCCTGATTTTCTTGTGTGTAGGAAGTGATCACATCAAGATTGCACTATATGATCAGTGGATTAATGAGTTCAGTATCTGAATGTGCTGTCATGAGGTAGGCTGAGTTGGAGGTGGAAATGTGAAAGGATGGCCTGGAAGGATATACTGGTGTTTCTTCCCCTTCCTTCTCTCCCCACTTCCTGGCTGCCATGAGTCAAGCACCTTTCCTCCACATTGCCCCACTAACATCTGGTTTCTGCCTTGAACTAGCCAGCTATGGACTGAAACCTTGAGCCAAATAAACTTTTCTTCCTTGAAGCTGTGGGTGTTTGGTATTTTGTTACCGTGATGGGAAAGTAACTAAAATAGCTGTCTTCTGAAATTAACATGGAAACTCAGGACATAGTAGGATACTTTGAGTGTCCAATATCAATTTAGATGATAAACTAAATATAAGGCCAGATAAAGAGTTCTTATAGTTTAAAGGTAAAAATTTATTATTTGGCAAAATATTTGGTTAGCTAGAAACATCTGACAAGGAAGCAGACATAGGGCAGATTTCATC
>RJWT010016839.1:0-19627 GCA_004365215.1 Cuniculus paca | reverse complement strand
AAAAAAAAAAAAAAAAAAAAAGGAAAAAAAGCAGGTGGTGGTTAATCTCTGATAATTTTTCAGTAGAGAAGAGGGAATGAAAAGGTATAAATTGCAGTGCCAAGTTGTGAGGAGAGAGAAAAGTTGATACGTGTTTTGAGCCTTAGGTTCTATAGTTTTCGCAATCCTGACTCGATTTGATGGCAGTTATAACCCATAATGATTATGTGACTTTTGCAAGTCATATAGCCTTAAAAATGAAACTTACTCTTTACATTGTGTCTCAGTCGTTCTTCTATCAGATAATGCTATAGAACCTAAAATAGCATTATGGCCTAGAGTGGTTATTTTTACTGTAATAACTGTTAAAATAGTGGAGTGATATAGAGCACATACTTGGCTTATCAAATAAGAATCAATAGCCCAAGTATAGATTCTCCAAAATTAAATAATATTTTATATCACTCATATTACAATAAAGTTACTTTTTCTTTCAACAAATCTTGATGGACAAAATTAGTGTTTTATGTTTCTCCAATTGACCCTGCAGTATTCCTACTGTTATACTGAGGTGGAAGATTAAAGGTTTTACTGAGGAGAGATCCATGCATCACAATTCCAGTAAATTCTTTTTCTTGATGGTCCTGGATATCCTACCCTCCTCAACCACCTTGTTTCCTGCTATGCAGTTCTTTAAATATCTGTATAATATTGACAATCCAGTATTCTGAACTAAGGAGGAATAGGTTTGTTCCTGTCTCTCCTAAGCTATGAAACATCTTGACATAGGGAAGTACTGCCCAGGAAAGAGATCTTCTGTTCCTTTCTGCTCAAGACACAGAGTGTCTTCAAAGCTTTTCTCAGTGAATTGTGCTGTCCCCAAAGTATATAACTCAGCATAAGCAGCCTTTCAGAAACCCTTCTGCACTGAAAGTAGGGTACACGTAGTGGAGATTCTATCTGCCTTGGGCAATTTTCTAAACCTTGGGGGATCAGATTATAATGAACAATATGCTTCTATTATTTCTTGCTTCTAATCTCTAGGTAGAGTTTGTTTCATGTAGCCTGGAGCATATACATGTGTTCTGTTCCACTGGACTCATAAAGGAGAAAAAAAAGTTTAACCAGTGCATGTTACGTGCAGGAGAGGCAAAACATGAAAACAGGGAGAGAGATAAAGATGAAAGACAAATACTTGACACTGGGATGACTTTGCATTTTCTTCTGAGAGCTATCTCCTCCTGCTTCAACTCTTTCCTAGTGACTGCTTCTTTGAAATAGGTGCAATTTTGAGGCAAAGATTGGCACAAATGTGGCTTATAATGTCTTTGTAATCATTTGAAAAAGTATCCCCAACTTTGCCTGAGACATTGCTTGAGTCACATGAAATGAGGAAGTCATAAAATTTCTCAAGCTTCTATGTTCAATAGTCCTTGTTATTGTTTACACTCTTCTTGGGGATCCTGGGTATCTATGTGTGGTTAACAGAATGTTTTAACATTGTGGATTAAAACATTTAAGACAATTTTCTTTTCCCTGTACAAGATGACAGGAAAAAAGAAGAGGAAAGAACAGAGTTGGGAACAGAAGAAGAATCCAAAAGAATAAGATTTACTAAATTTTAGCCATGTATCCTAGATCTAGTCAAAAATGAGTCCTGTAAAGTTTTGAAACATATTGATAAATATGCCAGTATGTCAAAAGACATATTTTATTCTATTTTAAGAATTTTTATTTCTACAACATTTTTTAAAATTTGGGAGGTATTTTTGACAGAATATGTTTAAAGGATAGGTTAAATAAGGGCATAGTTAAAAAGAGCTGGATTTTTTTCCAGAAAATTCATTGCAGAATTTTATGTTGTAGATTTTTTTTGTATTCTTGGCTTGTGTTTTTCTAAATCATGTGTACATTATAGGTATAAGAAAATCCTGATAATTTAATCAGTTTCACCAAAGGAGTTGTAGATATATAGCTATTTGTAACAAGTTGTGTAGTATTCAAAAATGCAACTAAACATGTTAGATATTTTTATGTTGATTTATCATAAATATCTATATATGCATTAATTTTGAATAGAGTAAATATTTTTAAAGCAAATGAATCAGATTTGATTTATATATTAAATTTATCCTAAATATAAGGGAGCAAATTAATATAATTATGCTGTAAATGGAATAAAATGGAGATAGGTGACTTCAGACTACTTACAGCACATTAATCCTCTACAAACTTACTATCAATAGCTAAAAAACAAAACAAAACAAACAAACATGGTGTAAATACAAGAAAAACAGTATACAATATCTGTATTATGCAATGCTTTTATTTCCCCCATACCAGTCTAGTCATAGATATTTCAGAAGTAGAGTTTGCTTTTGGCAGTCATACTTTTGAAGGGAGGCACATTTTCTGTAAAATATCACTGCATTTTTATTGCTATTTTATTGCATTATAATGGACAGTACACAGATTTACAAATGTATTCTCTTTTAATCATCATAAAAACTTCACAGTTTAGTGATGAAGGGAAAGAATTAGCTATTTGTAGAACTAGGAGTAATATGCAGTAATATGTGTTCTGAGTCTATGATCAGTACAATTTTTACTATTTCATGAGGAGAAAATAGGAAATTAGTTGCAATACTAGAAACATGATTTTCATTTGTCATTTCTAATTGTAATCATGAAGCATCCAGATGTGTGAGAATAGGTATTAAGAACTGGTTCATAAGGTATAGTACAAATGAATGGATAAAGAAAACATGGTATTTATACAAAATGGAATACTACCCTTTCATAAAGAAAGATAAACTTGAATAATAGATACGAAAAATAGATGCACCTCAAGAAGGCAATGTTAAATATACTAAATCAGAATAATATTCTTAAACATCAAATGAATTGTCTCATATGAGAAACCCAAATTAAAATAAAAAGCAAAATAAAAAGTATATAGCAGGAAGTAGGGAGATAGGTATTTCTCAAATGTGAAGGGAAACCAAAGATGGAGGGAGGAGAAGAGAAAGGAGTAAAAAAAAAATAGCATTTAAGAGGTGCACATGTACTCCACACAAGGAATGAAAACATTACGTGCTGCAAACATTCCCTAATGAAAAATAAAATGAAGTAAAATAAAATGAAATAAAATAAAGAATAGTGTTTTTAATATCAGAAATGAAAATCACTTTAACCATTATAACATCTTTGATTGATTATAGATTAGTAATCATGTTTATATTTGCTTTCCAGTTTCCTGGTCAATATAAAGACACATCTTTGCCTAGTGTGTGTTTTGTTCATATAGGAAAATCAAGTGATGTAGTCCCTTTCAAAACTTAATTAATATTTTTCTATCTTATAGTAGCTCATTCATCTTGGAAAGGGGACTGTGGCAAATCACTAAATTTTGTAATGGAGAAAGGTTTGTGAATGTGAACATTATAGTTAGATGATGAGAATTAGTATTCGTGTTCTCTGACATCTTACAGTGAACATGATTAACAATAGTATATTGTACATTTTGAAATAACTAGAAGGGATGATTTCGAATTTTATTACTACAAAGTAAAAAATTTTTGAAGTGCTGTATATATTAATACTGATATAATATCAATTATTTTTTTAATTAATAAAAGTAGAAAAAATTTTACAGCAGTAGCATAAGAGTTTTAGATTTGAAACCTCCTCTTCCTCTTACCACCTGAAAAATCTTGAGAAATTTACCAAATATCTCTAAGCATCAATTCCACATGATGTGAGAACAATGCTGTATGTCAGATAGGATTATAAGAATTAAGAGGTCATTGTTTGTGTGATGTTGGTTTGACAGTTGATACAATTATCACTCAGTAAAGGGTAGTTGTGAAGTTTTGGAGACAGATTGTCTTTTTTGACCATAAGAATTCAAATGTCTTCCTCTTTGTTTAAACTAATCATCGTAATCTTATGTCTGTTCTTTGGAATAACATTACTTAGAATCAGATGGGTGTGTAGACTTCCCAGTAAATTATATCCAACAGTGTCATGACTATAAAAATGAGCTCCAAGGCTACACATACTGTTTTATACACTACATGCACATTTTCTCACTGTGTGCTTACGACAATGTTCATTTTTTTTCCTCATTTTGAAAAGCTGATATATACTAAACTCTATCATGACATTATTTGGTGGGGGATGGCACAATACATAAGAGTTAAAGTACACGAGAGGTGACACTTCACACCTTGTAGATATAGATATGTTAAAGTTAACAAGAAAACAGTGAGAAACAAATACAAATTTTCTCAAGAGAATGAGTACCATAATTTTTTTCTACATTTACCGACACATTTTAATTGGTTCAATGTAAAATTAGAATTGGAAATTTTTGCAAGTGTATATTAATGTATAAATTTTTTTGGATTGAAGGAAGCACATTATTATCTTTCTGTTGACATGGAAAAAATTTCCCAGTCATTAAGAGAGTTTCCAAAAGCAAACACATATTTATTGTACCCAAATGTCAATCGTGACATGGTTGAAAACCTGCTTTGGATATCTACTTAGGAAATCCTTGAGATTTAGTCAAGTAAGTCTTCATACTTTATTCCCATTTTAGTATATCTTGGCACTATTACAAATTACATTTTTACATAAACTTTGACTCAGCAATCATTTGCATATAACATGGACAGAAATTTTATTTCAATAGTCATGAATCCATAAGTAAGTTTGTGAAAGTGGAACTGGAATCTAAATATAAGTTATCCAATTTATGATTCTTTTACATCCTTCAACTTGCTTAAGTTTAGAAAAATTCTTTCAAATACTATTTTAATATTATCCATGTAGAAATCTTGCAAAATAATGGTTAAATTTATGCCCAGATATTTCACGATTTATATTTAAAAAGTTTTCTATTTTTAAACATTAATTTTTTTATTATATTATATTATATTATATTAGGAGACAGGGTCTCACTATGTAGTTTAGACTGACCTTGCACTCTCTACCCCAGGCTGGGCTGGAGCTTGCTGCTATCCTCCTGTCTCAGCCTTTCCATTGCTGGGATTACAGGCGTATGCCTCCATGCCCTATCTAAACACCATCTATAGTTTACTGCTGCTCACTATATTTTTGGTCTTGCAAGGAAGAATATTATTTTTATGTATCTTAATACCTGAGTTAATAGTTCTGTGTATTGTCTATGTATTTATAATGTCATATGTGAAAATGATAGTTTTATCCTTTTTTCCCAATCTTCCTTCTTATTTACTCATTGTGTTGGCTATAAAGTACAGAAAACTATTGATGGTTTTAAGAGCCCTGCTTTGCTAGGTGTGGTGGTCCACACTTGTAGTCACTATATGGTGAGTTCAAGATCAGTGTAGACTACATAGCCAGGTCCTGTCTGAAGAGACATGTAATGAAGAGAGAGCAAGAAAGCGAGTAGAGTGGGAGGGCATTTGTAACCCCCACTATTGGTTTCTTTTCTCTGCCTTTTCCTTTTGAACCCTGCCTCCCTCTGCCAAACCTAGTCTTGAAAACTTCACTTATTTTATGGTCTATAAATTATAGCTTAGATACCTAGTTAGCAGTTAGACCTCAAACAGCAAGTGAACTTTGGTCAAATTCCCAAAAATCCTCCTCCTCCCTCTTAATTGGCCATACAAACTACAGTAAGGGAAATAAAGGAGTTTATTTAAAGGCACCAAACTGCTTGGTGCCCACACTCTGTGTGTCAATTAACCAGATGTGTAAGAAGGTCTTGTGACATTCCAAAGCAATGATAATGCTGCAAAGGTGGTATCCATGGAAACCCCCTGAATTTGTGAACCCATATAGTGAGTTGTAACGGAAGTGGACAAAGGAATTGAGGCCAGTCCGTAGTGAGTAGCCAGCAGCTTTAATGGCACACTGACCACTGCAGTTCGAACTGAACCTCACTTGTTTCCGAAACTTGGTGTCCCACGGGTAAATCTGTTTTTTTTTATTATTTATTTATTTATTTATTTATTTATTTATTTATTTATTTTGCTGTAACAAGAGCAGGACAGAGAGACAAGAGAGAAAGAGGACAGTTTTTTAATTCTTAAATTTTATACTTTCCTGTATATCGTCTCAGCATTTCATCTTTTTTTCCCTCTGTAATTTAATCTAGCTATTTTCTTCCTTCCTACAGAAAAATTAACTATTTCTTTCCTCCACTGTACGTAATCTGCTGTTGCACCATTTTCTGAGCTTTTCTTTCAAGGTGTTCTATATATGTACATATATATATTTATTTCTTTTATTTTAGACAGGGTCTCCCTTTGTAGTCCAGGCTGGCTTTGAACTCACTATGTAGCTCAGGCTGCCATGGAAATTGCAGCGATTCTCCTGCCTGGGAATCCTGAGTGTGGAGATTACAAATTTGTGCTACCACAAGTGGCCAATATATTATCTTTTACCAAAGAATTTTTACTTGTTGGTAATGACTCCAGTTCTTCGTAAATATTTTCTTTCTCGCCTCTTACTATCTCTGAAGCTTTGAGACCAGCTGACTTCAGGTCCACCGCTGTGATTACCACCACATTAGCCCTTTGGAGATTTACCTCTTGTTGGCAGTTTCTCCTTCATTTTGAGGACATATGCTTTTCTCTTCTCACAAGCAGTACTTACTAAGTTTTTGTTGTTACTGTTTTTTTTCCCTCTTTTAATAGAGTAACAATTATTGTAGATGTCAAGTTATAAATTATAGAGAAAATTTGAAGTTCTACATGGTGTTATCCTCTTCAGAAGTTTAATTACATGTGTTTATGCTGGGCTGTTAGCCTGAGGGCAAACATCACTCTAGTAGAGTAAGGAATTAAGTAATTGGAACTGGAGTTTTAGCCCTGTGAGGGTTTATCTGTTTCCAGAGACTAGGGCCTTCAGAGATAAATTTAATGCATCAGTTGCTACTGGAGACTTTTTTGTATAATTTGATAAATAACTTTAAGTTTTGTTCTCTTATCTCTGTTATAAAGAAAAATAGTATGTAAATTTTTATATAAGCACTTATTAAATGGTAGCTCTTATTAGACCTTGTGTTAATATTAACATATTTCACAAGTACTTCTCTTTTATTGTCACTTAATTAGATAAGTACCTTATATTTTTCTAGGGGGAAAAATTACCTCAATCACTGATAGGACTAAATCTGCATTTGATGGGCATCACAAACTTTAGTTTTAAAGGCTGGAAGAAGCAGTCTGACAATTCAGATGAGGGGAAAGTCGGCTTTGTTAACATTTTAAATGCACTTAGTTATGTAAATGTACATGGTTGGGTTAAAAAGCAATATTTTCTCTATTGAATCCTCAGTGTTCAGAATACAAACCAGAGTAAATTAAAATTATGTAATGAAGCAGAGATGTTTTTTCTCAACCAGGAAATCATTTGCCTTGTTTTCTTTCCCTGTGATGATTCACATCAGAAGAAAAGATGTAAAACTGCTAATATGAAATTAGCAAATTAGAATGCTGGGACTCATCAGTTTATGTTTGTCCCTTCCAGTTGTCTTCCTATTTTTTTAAAGCAAAAGCTGCCATTTTTTTACAGTTCATCCAATCTTATATTGCTTTTCAAAAAGTAAATAAATCTAAATATTCCATTCAACCTATACTCTGAACAGGAATCTACTGAGAAAATCTTGTTTGTTTTTTTTTCAGTAATTATATGTATGTTTTAAATATTTCTCATTTATTGTCTTAAGGAAGATTAATTCTTTCCTTTAACTCTTATAATGACAGAAAGTCAATTATTGTTATCCATAAGTATATACTTAAATTTAATGAATTTATTACTTAGAATATACACTGTAAAAGTCTACAGACTGTTAAGGTATATACATTTATTATGGTGTCATATTTGTAATATAAGCGCATTTGGTGTTAT
This sequence comes from Cuniculus paca, assembly GCA_004365215.1. Classification (NCBI taxonomy): domain Eukaryota; kingdom Metazoa; phylum Chordata; class Mammalia; order Rodentia; family Cuniculidae; genus Cuniculus; species Cuniculus paca. Next base: position 11,746 of record RJWT010016839.1, on the reverse strand, counting down.
AAGCTTATTGTGTTATCACTTAGAATCCAGTGTAGAGGTGTTTTATTTTTTTAATACTGAAAAATTACTTTCTGTGTCTCCAGCTGATGGAAGTTACCACCATATTTGAAGATTCAATTAGTTTCAAATGGTAAAATACTGAATTGAACTCAAATTTGAGAACATTTACCTTCAAACGAACAAACTAGAGCTGTGACATTCCTTAACAAAGAGTCCATATCTAGAATAGACCACTATTTGAACTATGATTGTCATAGTCATCTTCTTGTATAATATAACCTTTAAGAATGTTATACAATGTAACTTATCTAACACTACTCTTTGGACTATTCTCAAATCCACGCAACTGTCATCTCACATTTCCATTTAATTCAACTCAAGATACCTGTTTCATATATATATATATAATTTGAATGGAGACTCTCAATAAATGTCCTACTTGTTTTCTCCTTCTCAGAACATCAACCTGACACCCACAAGTTAAAGTAAAAAATGTTTATTTTAGCACACAGATTGTAAATGTTTCCTTCTATAGTCAACTGGGCCCAAAGCTGGGCAGCATAGCAGAGGAGGACAGTAGAGAACAAATAGTCCATTACATAGAAGTCAGGAAGCAGCAAGCCTTCCTTCTTCTTTACCTTTTTATTCCATCCAGGCTACAAGATACTAGTTAATGCTAGCCACACCCAGGATGGGTCTTTCCTCTCGGAAAATCCATCATCTCTGTCAAGGACTAGGCTAAACAAGTTAGTTGACTAATCCAGTGTCACATAGCCATGATCCAGTATCATACACACATAATATTGTCACTTCCCAAAAGCCCCAGCTATAAGCACACGAAACTTTGAGGGGACCTGTAGATACAAGTTGTAACAAAAATAAAGACATGTATGTAGTTCTCCTTCACATAATCTCTAAAATGTGGAATCAGATTTACCTCATGATTAGACACACAGTCCTCTCCAGTTTAACTATTTAAGAGTGCTTGTGGCTCACACAGAAATGTCCAGGGTGATTAATGTGAGATCATGATTAATATAACGTGCTAATAATATTGATATGTGTGCAAATTGACAAGATATTATATAATGTTTTACCATATTCTATGCTCATTCATGATTATATCATAGAAGAACTATGTTTTCATAGATACATAATAGATTTTTCTGTTCTCGTTCAGCTAGAATGAGGTATTGTATTCAATTTGTGCATCACTTACTAACTGACAATGTTCAAAAAGATTTTCAGTGTCATTTATCCAGTAATTTTTTCCTTTTTATTATGTTCTCTCGATACACACATGGAAATTGCTTAGCAGGAGTTTGTACTTCTACCATAAACTCCACTTTTTTGCATATATTAAACAACATTTAGTGAAATCTTACTAACTTAAAGATTAGTCTCCAAGTTATTTCTTTTTAATATATCTTATAGCAATAAATTTGAAAGAAAATGACATAAAATATTATTAATTTTGAAATTATTTATGAATTGTTTATTAGTTACATTTCCCTAATACATTGTGAAATGATTCTCTGAACAAATTAGAAGTGTTGACAATATGACTTCATTCATAACAACATGAAACCGAAACCTTTCTTTATAACTCAATGCAGTGCTTTGTTTGGTCAAATGAACACACTTAGATGAAGAAAAACCAAAATTTATGCATGCAAGGAATTTCACAGTTTATTTCTGTGAGTTTGCAAAGCCTGGATTTTCTTTTACTTTTCTTCGACTCCTGGTGATCACAATCAGTGGAAAGCACCAAAATAAGAGAGGAATTTGCACTGCTACAAATCTTTACGTGGAAACTCTTGCCAACAAATGCCAGCTTACTGGAATCCTTTACTGCTGTCTCCTTTCTCCATTTGACAGCTTCATTTTACTTTCTGCCCCCGCTTGTATATAGTGTATGTTGTCAGAATTTCAGATAGTAGTATATATTTTATAGTGTCTTCAAAATTATATAGTAGCCATGATAAGGAAATTTTAAATAAGCAACAACACATGGGGAAAAATAATGCTCATGGCATCAGTTTAATTACTGCCACTTTCAAAGCACAGGCAGGGATCCTATTTGCATCAAATTTGTTAGAACAATGATCACTTCTGCCAGACATTATTAAATGGTTGTGCAAAGTAACTCCATAAGATGTCGCTGCAGAACTAGGACGTCAAAACACTGATAAATAGATCAAATGAAAATGGAACAAAAAAATTAAATTAAAAGAAAAAAAAGAATGCTAACAAATTTAAAATCTAAGCTACTACATAAGCTATTAAATTCAAATCTTTAGTATAAAAACAACAAATCTAATTTCTTTCTGAAGTCTTATGTGGTTTTCATCTCATGTTTAGATATCTATTTTACAGTGGAAAGTGAAAAGTTACATTTGCTTAGTATTACCATATTTAGTAACTTATTCAAATTATTTTATATTAAATAGACAATTTTTCTATAGTTTTGAACTGTGCTTTCTTTGCAATTATCCAAGATATATATTTTATTTTAGCAGTTATAAAAGAGATAGATGGGAAATAAACTATTCACAGTTTGAGAATACAATATATGTGATATGCAGTCTATGTTCCAGCAATATAAGAGTGCATGCTGACTGAGACAACTGTGGAAACTGTAGGCAGAAACATACCATATTCACTCTAGGTGTAAACTATTTGAACTCTACTACTGTTGAAAAGTCATTTGTAGGAAAATAGTTCTACCTTGAGACCATACACAGTTTAAATATCATATGATTTTTCTTAGATGAAAAACCCAAGGTGAAAATAAAGAGTAAAACAAAATATAGACAACAAGAAGTAGGGAGGTAGATCTTTCTCTAAGCATAAGAGGACTAAGTGATTGGGGAGAGATGAAACAAGGAATTGGTATGTGTTATGTACATATACCAATATCATGCAAGAAATGAAAACATTATGCAAGCAAGTATATTCTCAAAAAAATCAAATTGATCAAGAAATGGGTGGATGTGGGGGGGTTGAGAAAAGGGCATAAAGAAAAGAATTGAGATGTGTTATGTACATATACCAACTTCCCACAAGGAATGTAAGCATTATGTATTACACAAAGGAAGTAATATAAATAAAATATTTTAAAAAGATCTATGCTACATCTGTTCATTATGATTTCTCATTATAATTCAATGGTTTGTTCTGTTTCTGTCATTTCCCATGTAATGCCTTTGACATCCCAGGTAATAGTTGTCGAAGCGTGGTCCTTGACAACTTAAGTTTCTTGAGAGAAGGATAATCTGTCTTCTTCCTCATTACATAATAACAATCACTAATACTAAAACAGCAAAATAAGATCAAATGTTATTCATGTAAGAAGGTTTATAATCAAGGTTTTTTAATCTTAATTAATCCTTGTGCAGTTTGTTAAGTTTCAAAAACAGTTTCAGAATCATTTTTATCCAAGTTACACAGAAAGAATAGGATAGACACATGACACAAACCTGATATAAATTATGTAGTCATTGTAATTTCCATCAAGCACTCTCCTTAATTTATAGAAGTCACTGATTCAATGTCCTTTTAAGATATCTGAATTAACAGATGTTACAAGCAATTCTTTCATATATATAATGAAAGAATATATGTATGATGTATGAAAGAATATATATGAAAGAATATATATATATGAAGAGTCTTTTTTTTAATTTTTCTTATTCTTTGCACAGGTATCAAATACTTCATTTTACCATCCTGTTTCTTGCTATGTGAAAACCTACTTTGAAAAATGTCTTAGAGAATTTTCCAGTTTCTCTTCTACTAACCCATTTAAGACTGTTTTGAACCAGTTCTACTCATCAGAATTCCTGATTGCCATTCAAACAAAATTAATTAACTTAAGTCAAAGGCATGTGTTGAGAGGATATCGGGAAGACAAGAAAAAGGCAAAAAGGGTGGCCTAAGTAGGAAGAGCCCAAGGAACCGAAAGCAGCAGACACTGCTCAGGACATTGCTACTGGCAGTGAAACTTCTAACTTCCTTTGTTTCCCTATGCTGTTTCCCTTTCCTGGGGACTCCAAAGCCTCTGAGCTCTTCAAAATGCTAAGCAGCATCTCCTTCCTAGATAGTTTTTCAAAATACCACTTCTTGAGAGAGAACATTTCAGTCGCCTACTCTTAGGTCATATGAAAGAGTGAATAGAAAAGGTAAAACCTAACATTTCATAGATGCTCAGAAGATAAGTCAGCATTTCTATCTCTGTGACAATACTTCCAAAAGTTCATACGGGAGATGGAAAAAGTCTATGGTTTGAATGTAGTTTGAGTTTCTGAAAATTATGTTGGAATTTAATCTCCATTGTGCAGTATTAACAGAACAAAATCCAAACCCCACTAGGAGTTCGGAGTTAGAACTGTTTTTTTCTTCTATCTCATTCTTTTTGTTTCTTTTAGCATGCAGTTTTCATCTCTTTTTTAAGCTTTTTTTATTTTAAAAAATAAAACAGAAAATAGGATAGAAATAATGTAGAATTTCAAAAACAAAAGAAAACAACAGTAAGAAATCGACACTAGTTAATACATTCCATGTTGTTATCTTAGAAGTAGTTCAGGTTACAAGATCTAGGCATAAAAAATGATCAAATAATCCAACAATGACAGCTTGAGAAATGATCAGGACTAGATAAAGAAATGAAGATGGAGGTCTTGTGAATAAATAATAATTTTTCAAACAATAAAAGATATATAATAACAGAAAACTTTATTCTCAAAAAACTAAGATAACTGTTGTTTTCTTATTTTGGCATGAAGTTTTACATGTTTATAAAATGTTTTTAAAGTTTAAAAATTTAGAATAGGGAAAGAAACTAGCACACATTCATATATTCTCCCTGCCTCTTGATATACTGCACACAGTATTCTACAAAATATATGTATATGTCAGATGTGGTTCATTATTTATAGACCTTTGAAATCATGAGCCAAAGTAGATTTCTCTTCTTTAAAATGTATTCAGCCAGCAGTAATGTGGTGTTGAAAACAGTAAAGGGCTAATGGAACAAGGAAAATAATATTAGATGAATACGAGATTATTAGACATGAGAATACAAAGAAAAAGGAATACCGTACCTTCAAAACTGTATATCTGGGGTTAAATCTCTCAACAAGACATCATACATACTAAAAGAATTTCATGCAAAAAGGACCACTGTAGGGCTACAGAATTTGTTTTCTTGACCTGAGGATTCTGACTACAAAGTAAGACATAAGAGTTTCTGTTATATTTTCACACATTCATAAAAGTATCCATCATGGTGCCATAAGAAAAGTCAATACTGTAATTAATGACGCTGAGAAGAGACAATGTTGTCTCATTTTTTAGACAATTAAGGCTCACTTCAAGTTTCATATCTTCAACCTGTGACCAATGACACTATTAATATAACTAAGTCCAAGTTCACCCGCAGCGCAAACTACAGTATATTCTCTGAAAACAGCAGAATAAAGTCTGAGCCACTTAGGTTTCTTCTATATCCTGGTTATTGCAAGATCAGCAGTGAACACGGGCATACAAATATCTCTTTGACAAACTGATTTCATTTTCTTTAAATATATACCCAAAAATGGGATTGGTAAATCATAGTTTTAATATTCACCAGCAGTCTTCAAGGGTTCCCTTTCCATTCATTGAAGAAAGAAACTCAAACGGACACAATTTGAAAGTTGCACATATTCAAGTATTGGAAGAATTAATATTAGTAAAATACAAGATCTGTACTACAAACAATGTACAGATTCAATGGAATGGTTAACACCATCACAATGATAACTTTCAGAAATATTAAAAAATCTTACAAATTATATTGAAACAGAAAATAACTGAAACATGGGCAGCAAATTCAAGCAAAAAGAAGAAAGCCTGAATTATGTATCACATTGCCTACATCAAGACATAATAGAAAGCTACTGGATTCAAACATGGCACTGACATAAACTAGACTAATAGAATAATGGACCAGGATAGAGATCCAGGATAGAAATGAAACCATATATTCATAATTAAGTGATTTTTGAAAAAAATGGCAATATACACAATAGTGAAAGGATAAGATTTTTAAAAAATGGTGTTGGCGAATTTGATAACCACATGCAGAATAACTTAGACCCTGATTTCACACCAAATTAAAAACAGAAAAAAGAAAAACAGGATTCAAGACTTAAGTGAAAGTGGCCAAAACATAATAATGGAAGAAAATAGAGAAAAATATCTATGATAATGGTCTGCAAAATGATTTTAACATATGATTCTCAATACACACAAAATTTTAAAAAATAGACAAGTGGAATTGCTTCAAACACAAAGCTTCTGCATAGCAGATATAAACATATCAAAAAGTGAACATAAATTTTCAAACTGTATTTCTGAATATATTGAAAATTTATGTTCACTTTTTGATATGTATATATATATATATATATATATATATATATATACATAAAGAAAACAACCCAATTTAAGAATGGGCGAAGGAACATAAGAGCAATGTGGCAACTATATTATAGCTCTATCATCTGCCCTCAGATATGGAACCAGAGGTCCTGTCTTCTCTTTCCTCACAGGATTAAAAATAGTTCACATTCCTAAAGTGAAATGAATCAGACCCACAAACTTAATATCACATGGTTTCTCTTATATAAGAAACTCCAAATAAAAATGAAAAGCAAAACTAATGATAGATAATAGGAAATACAAAAATAGGTCTTTCCCAAATGGAAAGAGGGAGCAAGGGCTGGAAGAAGAAGGCAGGCAGAGGGGGACTGAAAAAAAAAAAAGTAATCTAGTTATAATATGCACATGGACCAACTTCCAACAAAGAATGTAAACATTATGCACTGGAAACATACAGGAACGAAAAAGGAGGCAATCAAAGAGTAACTGTTCACTCTGCTCTCACCTCTGCACCTTGCTTACATCCTGGAATGCATTTCTTGTCATCATTTAAAAACCCTTCTTTGTGTAACTACATTAAAGAGTAAAGTAAAAAGCTGGGCGTGGCACTCAGGAGGCTGAGGCTGGAGGATTGTTGCAAGTCCCAGACCGCCTGGGCTACAAAGTGAGCACATGGCCAGTCTGAATGCCATAGCAACATAGCGAGATCCTGTCTCTAAAAGACAAAAACAAAAGCAAAAAAAAAGTAAAGTAAAAGACAGATAATAGAAAATAGAGAGACAAATCTTTTGCAAAGGGAAGAGGACCAAGAGATATTGGGAGGAAAGAGGTTAAAGGAAAGTAGAAAATAATTACGATGTGTCCTGGACATCTCTTAAGCACCTAAAATGGATGTGTTCATTATGTACTATGTAAATGTACTAATATAAAAAGAAAGAAAAAATAATTCACATTTCTACTGCAGCATTAAACAAGTTCATATCTCCTTAGATTAGAGAAAGTTGAGGCAAAGGTATAAAAATCATATCAAGTGATTAATTCAGTCCCCTGTGTTCTCACAGATAGAAAATCACTTTGAAGTTGTATATTTCTAAGATTTTACTTTAAATGTAGCAACATTTAAATGTAGCAACAGAAGGAGGTGAGAATAGATAATCAACTCAGAGAAAGAGTAACAACTATGTATTTTGTTTACTTTTCTGTCCATTTAGAAGTCTGCCATGGTTTGGATGTAAAATGCCTCCTCCCCAGAAAAATGCCATGTGCTCAGGGTTAAGGTTTCTGGAAGGTGATTGGGGCCCTATTGGCATCATTGCGGAGTTCATAGCTGACTGTACTTTTAGAAAGTGAAGCCTGGTCGAAGGGCGTGTGTCACTCGTGGTGAAACCTGGAAGGACATGTTCTTGTTTCCAGTCCCTTCTGGTCCTTCTTTGCGCTTTGGCTGCCTTCAGTTGAGCAGCTTTCCTCTACCAGGCCTGCTACCATGCTGCTCCTGCTTTGGATCCAGCCTACCGTGGACTTCAGCTGTCCGAAACTGTGAGTCAAAAATAATCCTCTCTTCTTTTACATTGAGGAGTCAGGTATTCTGTCCCAGAGACAAGAAAGTGACTTTTAAATTTAAAACAACAATAATAGTTTATTTTTCATTCTAGAAATCTTTTTTCCATGGAAGGGAGTCCTAATTCCTTTTCCAAAAAAATAAATAAATAAAATAAAATAAAGTAAGGAAAACACTATGGTAAATTAGATCTTTATATAAAATACTCATATTTTTAAAATCTTAAAATTGAGTCACCTGAAAATATTTCTCATTTTCAATATAGAAAAGTAACAATCTCTTACTGTTTTCTTCTTCAGGATATTCACACATAAAAATCTCTGTTTCTAATACATGTGTCATTCTTACTACAAGCCTTGTAAGTTTGTCTTCTTAACATTTCTTACCCTGTTTGAAATGAAATATAAGGCCATACAGGATTAATAGAAAACACGAAGAAAAAATGGTCTTTTAATTGCATGGGAGAATAGAAATACTGGCAAATATGTGCTGAAGTTATTAGTGCATGAAGCAGAGGTGATGCTGATCAGTTGACAGACTTCCAATTTCACACTGCTACAATACATTCCCTGGTAAATTTAATGGAAGAAAGAGCAAACCAACCAGAAGCAATCTAACACAGTCAAACAAATGTCTGTTTAATAGATGCTGGTTTCTTAGAAAATGCTAATAACAATGCCACGTGTTGAGTTTTTTCAGAGACAGTAGTTAACATGATTATGTTGCCATGGGTCACCACATGTTGTCCTTGCTATCATCATTGTTTCCTGCAGAAATAAAATGCCTAAGGGTTACCACAGGCTGATAGACATAGCATGCCAAATTTCACGCTGCATCACACCATCTGCTAAGCCACAGATTTCCAGGATACTGCAGCACTGCAGAAAAAAAGGGTTATGATGATGAGCACCTTACAGGAGACAGGTATTTTCTGATCTACTATCTGGAATTATTTTTATGGAGCTGATGATAAAGTACACTTGACAGTGTATGAGTGTCAATGAAATTCTAATTAGGGGAAAAATTCAAAAGTCTAGGCCTAAATATCTCACTAAGTTTAATAGAAGGAAGTCTGGATTCAGCTAGTGGCATTTGTTCTATTCTCATTTTTAATTAGCATCAAGGAGTTTAATTAGAAGTATAGCATATGAAAATCTCCATGAAAGTAATAGCTAGAAAGGACCAAAGACTTCCCTGATGCAGCTACTCCATCCTTCCCAATAATTCGGGAGCTGTGGGTTAAAAAGAGGACCATTAGGACCTAGGAAGTAGAGTCCAGATGGAAGCATGCATGTTTGCAGGCCTGCTCAAAAACCACAGACACACATAAAAAAGCTTTCATTAAAGACATTCTTTATTCAAGAATTTTCTTCTCTCTACCAACTGTGAAGTAGGAAATTACATAAATAACGTAAATCCTCATTAGTGTCTGTGTCTTCTCAGAGCCGCTCTAGAAAATATGGTACTACATATACAACTGATAATCATTATTCAACTTTTATAAGTTTAGTAAATATTTTTGAGCAAAATCTATATGTCAGACACCTGTACTGAGTAGAAAATAAAATATTCAGGAAGAAAGAAAAATAAGGAATTATCTGCACTACAGAAAATATAACATTGAAACTTAGAGGATGGTCAATCATTTTATTATATATTCTACTTTAAATAAGCCAACAGTAAAATTCAGATCTCTTTTAGCAACTGTTTGTGTGAAAATATTATTGAGTCAGCATCCTCCTTGGACATAGAGAACTAGCTCTAGATTTATGAACTTTATGAACTACAATTTTGCTTGTAGGTTAGCTGAATGAAACACAACAAATCTTTTAATATGAATTTGCTCTTTTAAAAATAACAGTGAAATCATACAATTTTAAGCATTTTATCTTTTGTATATTGTGTCTTATGAATGTGACGTGCTTGCACCCAAATGTAGTAGGGTAGCCAGTATAGTATGGAAATGTGACATGGTTTGTCAAAGTTTTAGGGTTTAGTCTGTTTAAATTTAGTTTGTTTAAATGCTATTCTGTGCTTATTTTTCATTTTTTTCCATGAGGGTATAAGCTAAATGGTGCAGATTCATATTTGGGTAAAAATACAGATCACTGGAATTTATTCTATTAAGCCAAACAATGTCTCGAGTGAATGCATATCTAATAAGTCAGTTTCGTATAATTTTTTCAAATGGAAAACTGAAGGTATTTGCCAGGCAATCTTTAAACCAGGTAGGAAAACCAAACTTGAAAACAATTCTTAATATTTATAACATGACTATCTCACAAAGTAAAACCAAACTGAAATTATCTTATGCAATAAAATGTCAAAAAATCAATTCAAAAGAATTTATCAGTAACTGGCAATATAATTTGCACTCTACACAACCCTGTAATAGAGGAAAATTGTTAAGATCAATGTGCTAAAGAAAATATTGTTTCAGAAATTATTTTAACTAATTATTTAACTATTATAACATCATGAGTCAATGAGAGCTTTAGTAGACATGTACAAAGTACTGTAGAGGGCATATTGATTTTATTACTAGATAATTTGGGAAATCCAGCATAAGTTTTTTGGTTGTGGTATAAGCAATTCTCAGAAATGGGTTGTTTAGGTTTTGGGAATATTTAGAAAAAAGAGTATAAGAATAAATTAAATATTCTTTTATCCTAAATAAACCGTAAACTGGCATTATTGAATGATGAATCACAGACTTTCTATCCACAAAAGATTTCAGGGCCATATTTTTTCATCAAATGCTGTGTTATGTAGGGGGGATGGGGCTAAAGAAAGGCCAACCCTATAAACACAGAGAGCCCAAACTAAGTCACAGAAGCAAGCTATTGCAGCTCCAAGAAGGCAAGGTGCCCAGCCAGCCAGGCAAACAAGTTGCTAGACAGTGGGGTTAAAATTGACATTAACCTTCTGAGTGTATAAATAAATGTGCTACAGTCGTTGAGCAGCCCCTTCTCTCCCATTAGGAGAGAGGGCTCCACCTGACCTCAGTTTTCATTTCTTTTCTTTATTTTCTCATCCTCTCACTGTCCTTTACCCTGGGAACTTCTAGGGCTACAGCCAGTTGCTGAAATGTTGTTTTGTTTGGGGACAAACAATGGTAACAAGATAAATATGAACACCAATGAAGAGCATGACGTTTGGCACCATTATTGCTTTTATAGAAAAGACTGTAAAAAAAAAACAAGAGTGTGTTAGTTTCATGACAAATGGAAAAGAGAATCTAGAAAAGAAGCTACTATTAATGTGTGAACATCTCTAGTAAAGTGTTATTAACATGTTTAGAACTATGAAAATATTTCAAGAAAAATTGCAGATAATAAGACACATTGAAAAGAACATTGGTTGGAGGAATAATACTCAAATGAACTATTTTTTCTACAAACACACTTCAAAGTATCTTTAATAGATTTAATTTAAATATCTTACACAAAAGTCAATTCAAATTCATTAAGAGTGAGTTTAATATTACAAAACTTTTGAAAGAAATGAAGAAAATATATGACTTGAAGATTATGAAAAAGAAGGAAATAGAGAATTTTCTCTTTTAAATAATCTATGTAGCCTGATAAAATAAAAACAAAAATAAGAGAAGAAATTAAAGAACATTGAAGATACAAAAATTTTCAAAAATTAAAATATATTGTTAAAAATTTTATATTTTAAAATAAAAGTAAACAGTAAATATTAAATTACTATTGACAAAAATATTTAACTAGTCTTCAATACACTCACTTTCAGTACATCCCT
>RJWT010016838.1:0-19634 GCA_004365215.1 Cuniculus paca | reverse complement strand
AAACAAGTCTCTATTGGAATTGGCAGGTAAGTTAATCTTTCTCTTAGCACCATTCCAAGATTCTACCAAAGATGAGTTGACTCCTATATTTTGCATGCAACATGTCTTGAAAAAGACAAAATTTTTTTTAAAAAGGAAAGAATAAATAACTGAAAATAGATGCTAACATAGGAGTAACACCTCTTTACCTACTCTACAACTAATTGCTGGTGTAATTCTCCTCTAATTACACTGCTGTGAATGTGTCTTTTCTTTTCAAATTTACTGCTAAAATGGCCAAATCTAAGAATAGTTTACAGCCACTCTGATAGTAGAATATATTTTGGAGAATTTGTTGAGTTTCTATCCACACATTTCATCACTTTAGTTGATTTTATTGAATTCAGTAGCAGTCTCAGGTTATATATCTCAAAATAAGGAGGGGGTTGCTTGCAAATAAAGGAAAGTAAACAGTTTCTCTTAATGAAATGCATTAAAGACTTATTTTATGTCGGTCCATTTTATAGACTTAGTGTGTCTAAGCCATCTTAAATTTGTTTTATATAGTTCCTAACTGCTGTAACACATTAGGAGGTAACCACATTAGATGTTGTCTGCTGAGTCTGGCAAGACTTGCTCAGTAGTTTAAAGGAACTCCCCAATAATATAGTCCACATACAAGTAGCTTGGAGACACTAATTGAAATAACCTCACTACATTTTTAGTCCAAATGCATACTTCATTCCTATTTATGCTTCATTTGATGCCAAGATGAAGAAGGTGTCTCTTATAAAAATAAGCATAATTATAATATTGCATTTAAGTGTCATGGTAATGGAAATTTATTATGGGTAAAATCACTTATCCATGGATACAATTTTAAGATTAGTTATCTTTTGGATATCAATTAAAAAAACCATGAGCTAGCAATAAAATTATAAAAATCTCTTTGATATAATAAATCCCAATATATCAATTCCAAATGACCATTACTACACGTTTTATACTCATGACAAAGCCTACTCTCCAGATCTATGATGGAAATCGTGCCTTAGAAATTGGTTGCTGGACTTACATATGGTCCACTTCTATGATATATATCTAGATATCTACCTCAAAGCCTTATACAGTCATAGGTGGTGCTTTGGGGTCATGAAGGGATCATGGGTGTGTAATACTGGATCATGGGTATGTGATACTGGATTAATTGACTGATGGGTTTATAGCTGGGTGTGATGCTAGGGTGTGAAACCTTCTGGGAAGAGATGTGTAATTGAATGTGACATGGAAAGATATATATTCCTACTCCTGCCTTCATTTTGCTCTGTCTCTTGTCTGACTGCCATGAGCTCTTTCTCCATGCTGCCCTGCCTTGGAGTCAGACAACTATGAACTGAAGGCTCTACAAACTATGAGCTCAACTAAACCTTTCCTTCTTTAACTTGGGTGTTGGGTATTTCGTCTTACAAGGAGAAAGTAAGCCATGATTCCCACATAGTGATATTCAGATCCCTCTGTGGTCCTTTCCACAGCACACAGAGGCTGTTGTATGTGACCACAGAATATTACTTTCAAGATCAGGTTAGACTCTGTGTCTGAAGCAGGTTCATGGGAAGCCAGCTACCAAGTGGTGAATGCACTCAGGCAGCCCATAGACAGAGCCATCTGGCAAGGAAATGAGGTCTCTAGGACTAACAACCATGTGAACAAAATTTTTATTATTTTAACTTAAATTTCAGATTATTTATTGAGCAGCGATGACTGAATTTGCATAATGCTTACGCTACCAAAAATTTCAAAATATGAGCATGATTCTGGAGCCAAGAAGTAGAAAAATGTATGGAAGCTTGAAAAACTGTGAGACATTTTGAACAGCTTGCTAGCAAAAGTTTAAATTATCTTGAAGAATACAATTAATGAACAATACAATTCAATTCGAATACAACGAAAAAAATTTAATGAAAACTACAGTTTAGCAATAATGTTGCCTGAAATAATGTGCAAGGTAGAACGTATACTTAAAGAACTGGGAAATCTAAATGATGAATTTTCCATCAGAGTATTCTAAATGTCCTCTGGTTTCTTTTCACTACTTATATAAAAATGTGACAGGAAATGAAGAGAGAGATAAACTAAAGGCAGTATTATTAACAAAACAGTGTCATTTTTCATGCCAATATATAACATGACATTTATTTACATGTGCAAAAGATAGAAAATTTGTGTCTATCTTCACACATTTCCTTGGTGTATATTTGTGTTTCTTACCTTGATCTCCTGAGGAGACTAATTATATGGGAATAAAAGCCACTGTAATGACAGAAAGGTAAATTGTTTATATATGAAGAGTCTAAGAGTTTAACATATATTCAGGGGTGGACACAATTCAACTTAAAATAAAGCATTTTACAAATCCTTTTTCCAGGAAGTTTTAAAAAAGGGTAAAAGCTGTCAAAATTATTTCAAGAGCTGACTATTCTTTTTATTAAAACCATTATCTACATAAAATTAAAGAAGAAAATACTCTTCAATGTACTGATTAAATAATAAAATAAAAATTTAGCCACATTTTGAGTATTGATATAAATGCCAAAACATACATTAAGTATTGCTTAAATTGATCCACTAGCATACCTATAAAAGTCATAGTGGATTCTGACAAACTAGGACTCATAAATGTCTAAGTTGTGACTAACAGCGTCTAAGCTATGTAGTTGAGGCAACAAAGAATCTCCAAATTTCAGTGACTTAAGTAGATAGAAATTTATTTTTAATCTCATAGGAGAATCTGATTGGTTCAAGGTGGTCTGACAAGCCTTTCATGCTTAATTCATGGCTTTCTAACTGTACCCTAGTGGCTGTCATTTCCAGTCAACGAGGAGGGAGGACTGGTCAATTCCCAGGGCAAGTGTTGTCTGTCAGTTTGGAGATCATCTGTGAATGACTCATAAAGATTTTACTGTCATTCCATTTCCTGTACTTAGGCGCATTACCCCACTAACTGCAAGGAAAGCTTGCTTCATATGTTGGCTCTAGCTGGTTTGCTTGCTTAAAAGAGGAAGAGACAAATTGTTGAGGGAACAAGTGGCATCTACAATGGACAATTCAGCATCAGAAAATCATTAGTATAATCCATTTAAAATAATGACTCCTATAAAAAATTCATTTCAAAATTCAATATTCAAATAAATCTTTCTTTAAATATTTGTAATGAAAACATAATAATCTCTTAGTAACCCAAGGGCACCTAAGGAGCTTTATGAATGTGGAAATGTTTATATAACAAAAATTTTAAGGTGACTAGAAAGCAATGCATCATCATTTCCTTTTAAAAAAGGAATAATGATCTTTACTGGTATGAATACTGAGTTCTCTATATTCTTATCAGTTTTATAGAAAAAAATAGTATGAGTATTGGAAATGAAATTTTACTGTTGTTTTTACTGGTATGTGACCTGACAGATTACAGGTAAAATCAGCAACACAACCACCAAAGTATTAGGCACAGAGGCATAAAATATTATTTTGTACATAGCAGTGGTTATTTTCAACATCAAAAATAAATGGAAGATTGAAATACATCACTAATTATAGCTACACAATTACTAAGTATTCTGTTACACTATATGAGCTTACCACTATACAGCCCTTTTATGAACAATAAAAATGATACATTATATGGTTCAACATACTATGCAGGAATTTACCAATCTTGGAGATAAAAATAGTATAGATAATATTTTTAAAAATCAAATAAAAAACTGAGACTTTGTTTTGTGAGAAAACATAAAAAACTCTTCGACAGAATGACAAATTTTCCGTTTCATAACCCTCTATAAAGTCATTGGAATTTCAGTGGAAATTACTGATGAGTGTTTGAAAAGACCCTAGAAAAATAGCTGAAAATGTATCTAAAAATGTAGGTCCAGGACTAATGTGGACTTTAAAGTGAAAAAGAGGTGGACGGGAAAGTCTGTGAACACAAAGGCATGAAAGTATTGCAATACTGAGAAAGTTAAGATCATTAAGTTTACCCCTAAATTAGTAAGATTGTTATCTTTAAAGAAAGAGAAGACACACAAACATGTAAATGAAATAATGTTATGTGAATACAGAAACATAATATTTTTATTTCTTGCATATTTTAATGAATTTGTCATACCATCTCTTTTCATTACACATTTATTAGTATATAAATAGACCAAACAATCCAAACAAATAACACATACACATTTCATACACATACACAGGCATACACTCAGGATCTTGTTAGTTAATGTAACTATATCACAATTAATACACATAAAATTGTTAAATAGATGATGCTGATAAATTCAGTTTATCAAAAAGGGAAATGAAATCTTTACAGTAAAGGTTAATTTTAAATACCACTTTGTTTGAATTAAGGAATACATATTGTGAAGATGTTTCTGGAAGACATTGGTAGGTAAGCGTCTGCAGAATTAGTAAAGAAGACCTATCTTCAGTATAGCTGGGCACCATTCAGTGACTAGGATCCCAAATTTTAAAAAAAAATCCAGAAAGAAAATAAACGTCTCTCCCTGAGAGCTGGTCTACACTCTTCTTTAGCTGCCTTAGATGCTGAAGTTCCAGGCTTTACCATCCTTGGATTCCAGTGCTCACATAAGCTTCTCAGGCCTTCAGCTTTAGACTAAGTTACTTCATCTATTTCTTTGGTATTGGAATAAGCCACTACCAGCATCCCAGGGTCTCTTGCATGCAGGTGGCATTATGTGGACTTCTCAGCAGCCATTATTGTAAGAATGAATATCAGTAATAAATGCCTTCACATATATCATGTATCTATTCTTAATATCTACATGAAAACTGATGACTAATACATCTATCTAATGTGGTATGTACAGTGGTAAACATGAGATACATTTGAGTCCTCATGGACAGGTTAGCAGTCATAATCTGATGGAACGCTTGTACCTTCCAAGATGGAAAGGTGTCTACATCTAGAATATATGATGATGTTAAATGTTAAATGTTAAATAAATCAAGATTCAAATTAGAAAAATTGTCAAAAGAATGTGAACAAGTATTTTACAGAAGTGGAAAACCAAAAAGAACAAACAGAATATTGAAACTTTTTTACATGTTAGAGTGCCAGAAAAGGAAAAACTGGCATGTTGTATTCTTTGTATTGCTTCTCAAAATCCTCCCCACTCTGTTTAATGTGCTTTTTGGTGTCACAGAGGCCTAAAAGTTTAAACTGCGTTTCGCACATACTTTTTCAGCTAGAATACTAGAAACAAATTAAACTGTAACAATTAATTGAATGTTCATATATTTTCAAATGGAAGTATCACAAAGGTCCTCTTCCTGCCCTTTTAATTAATTTCTGCTGGCAGGAACTGGTCAAGAGATCTGAAGAATTTCTGTGATGATGTTTTATCTTCTAGCATTCTGAGTGCCACTTGGAAGTTGCCAAGGAGCAATTATATCTATAGTAATAAAGATTTTTTCTAACTGTAGTTTCTTGATTCTTAGATAACAAGTATACTAATGTATTCTTAATTCAAAAGTTCTGAAATTCTTTCTGAGGGTATACGTCTGTATTTTAGGTATTTTCCTTGTCACTGAAATACAATACGCAACACCCACAATTTAAAGTTATCTCATGGTTACAGCAGGCTCCAAGGCACAAAAGGCATGGTAGAAGAGTCTGAGAGGAGAAGACTGTACATGAAGCAGAAAGAATAGGGAGGATCCAGGGAAGGAAATGGTCCCTTCCAGATCATGCACCCCAATACCTGCCTATCAAATCAGCAGGTCAGCTGTAGAGCCCCCAAAGTCCAGTCACCTTTCAAGCACAATAGACTTTAGGGGCTATGAGAGTTAACTTATTGAGTCAACTTGAGTAAGAAATGATCAACCAAATTAGATCAGCATAGCTCTAGGGATGGCTAGAGGGATTCACAGAAGACACACTCAGAGTATGAGAGGCACCAACCAATAGGCCGGTTGCTCGAACGTAATAAAAGGGAAAAAAGAAAGCAGGTTCACTTCTTCTTCAGAGCAGCTCTAGTCTTCACCTTCACCTAGTTTCAGTGCAGGTTCTTCAGCCTTCCATCCCAGACCCTTTGACCTCCTGATGCGGACTTGCACAGGACACTACAGTGAGCTCCAGACCTTCAACTAGGTCTTTTGAATCTCTAGTGAGCAAACAGAACATTTGCACTCTTCTACATCTGACTCTGCAGGTGGCCATTGTAAACCAGTCTTGTAATTCCTTAGATAGTTGTATATGCTGCATCAAACCTGTTTCACTAGTAAGCACTGACTGATACAGGGATCATTTTAGGTAAGAAAATACAACACTCCTTTTATACGATATTGAAAAATTCTCCTGATGTCATTCTTAGATGACCAGCTGAGACTTGCTTTTGCTTCTATTTAGTATTTTTAAAATCATGCATAGCTATTACCAGTGTTAACCTTCTTTTCCTTAAAATCCTTAAAATACATAATTGATTTCTGTATCCTCTACTGAGAATGCTTTGAAATCATTGGATAATACTGATCTTGGCATATGATGTTGAACAGTCACATGTGGGGAGTGAAGACTGACAAAGTCATCCTAGAAAGCAATGCATTAGGGCTAGGTTAAATTAAGTATATGGATACCCTGGTCCTATTTATACAAGCTAAATGCATGATCACACAAATCTGTAAGAAGATTTAAACATAATTTTATCACAATGGTATGTATGGCAGTGGGAGGCTGGAAGCAATATTGTTGTCCATTTCTGAAGAAATGAGTTGAGTAAAATGTAATATATGTTCACTTCAGACAACTGTGCAGCAATGAGAAGTAATGAACTGGGTATACATGTACCACTTTAGATAAATCATTAAAATATATTTCTAGGTTAGATAGTTCAGTATTATTTCTACATCACAAGTTATGCACACAAAACAAATTTTATAAAGCATACAACAACATAAAGATATCTCTAAAATGCATTTAAATTATGCTTTGTTAGGAAAAAGATAACAGAAATTGAACATGAGGGTCAAACTCAATACCATAATGATTTAATGGTTTTATTTATCTATATTGAGAAAGAATTTAAAGAGTATTACATTACCAGTACATTAACTCATCTCTCTTACCCTGAAGGCAAATAATTATAATTCTACATATCTAGAACCAAATAGTGACACACCACAACTAGAATTTTAGGATATTTCATGATATTCTCCACAAAAGCAACAGTTTCAGCTCATACCATATAGCATCCCTATAGGTAGGAGGGACTGAAAGTCACCCAGTGTAGGAAGAGCACAGCCAATCAATTCCAAAAATTTTACCTTCCTTTACAGACCACTTCAGCTAATCCAAGTCTGTATGTCTTTTTGTTGCCACAGGGACAGCTTTGGCACTACTGGAACATACTGAAATATTAGGATTTATGGGGAGAACAATGGGTCACAGATTTCCCAAAACTGCCACTGACCTTTTGCAAACACTAGTTATGCCCAGAAGTAAATCTGGCAAACTAGAGCACAAATCTAGGGGACCTACAAGCGCAGCTGCTTCTGGTGTTTATGTTTTCATCAACCAATAAAATTTCTTTAGTGTTTAAAGCAGTTTGAGTTGAATTGTATGGAACAGAAAGCATCCTAATTCACTCAGTAAATACATATTGCTTAGTCCCTGATGCTTTTGTTTTACCACTCTCTTCCTACTAGTAAATGTGTGTATGCACAAGTGCACCCATGAATGCACACGCACATGCTTACTGGCAGGAGTCAGATCACCTGATACAGACAGTACCAATTTTGATGTCTGAATAATGAGACCGAACATTTCTTGGCAGGTACACTTATTAGAGATCTTAAAATTACAAAGAAAATAGATATTCTGTGTATCCTTTAGTGGGAACGGGGGATAAAGCAATATCACTTATTCTTTGTGTCCCATAGAACTATTTTAGGTTTCGAGTGAAATCATTTGGAGGGAATGGTTTTTAGGTTCCTGATAATTGCAAATGACTATTATCATCCTTTACAAATGATGCATCTGTAAGGGCGAGCAGAATTCCCAATTTCCTTGAATTTATCTTGTATTCAAGTTCTTTTATTTTCACAGTAGCACAACGGAAGGACAAAATGTCATTTTTAAGTTAGACTCCTTTTGTCAGTGTGTTCAACAACCTTAACTTCATGTCAGCATAGTGCTATGGTAAATTCCTATATATAACCTCACTTTCAAGTTGCTTAAAGATACAACATAATTGGATGTACCTTTAACCGAATGTTTTAAAATCCTAAAGGAATGATGTGCACACAACATCTTCCAGTATTAAATAGCCTGAGATCAAATAAAATGCAATGAACAATGTCTGTTCCTACTGAACTGGAAATGTTATTAGTGAGATACTGGACAAAGATGACAGTGCTACCTCAAGAAATGTAATGAGGGAGTTTGTCAAGCCAAACCTTTTAAAACGTTTGAACTCCATAAAAACCTGCAGGCATGGCAGATTAAATGTAATGCTTTCCTCTGATTCTGAGCTGCAGTCTGAACCACCTAATTCCTGTAAATAAGAACAGATGTGCTGTTAGAAGGTTTTGATTTGTGTTTTTATTTTCCAAAACCCATTGAGCAAAGTGTAGCTTGTTTATTTCCTATTTTGAGGATGGTGGAGTAGCTTTGTTTTCTTGCTCAAGCATGTCAGAAATGGGGAAATAAGTCTCACTCATCTCCATCCTATTAAAATAAAAGCTCAAGACAATTTACAGACTTGGACATGTGCTTCAAAGTTGGATGAAATGATCTAGTCAAATATATCTTCAAATTTGGAGCAGGAGAAAAACATTGCTTTAGCAGGGTTTGAAACAAAGCATTATGAGTTCGGCTTACATTCGCATTATATCAGCAACAACTTGAGAAACAAATACACACCTGGAACGAGTAAACAGTGATCAGATATGGTAGGCACTCCATTTCTAAAAAAACCTTCTCCTGCCAATCACATACCCTTTGTTTAACAAAGCATGTTATTTTTTTAATAGGACGATTTCTTTAGTGAAACATAGAAGTCTCAGGTTTAGCACTTATAAAAAGTGTAATTTACAAGTTTGGTGTTATCCTTTCTGTCCATGACAGTTTCGTGGAGAGCCTCTCAAATCTAATTAAACAGTTCACAGACACATATTGAAACATACAGCACCATGATATGGGAAAGATGGTAATAGTTTTTACTTGTGATGAACATTTTTCCCAAGAAACCAAGAATAGTGCAATAAAGTTTACAGTAGCATTATGAAATAACATGGTGCGTTTTAGGATTAGAGTCATGTGGCTGTGAACAATAAAATAATACTGACAGTTCTTTTTTTAAGGGTATTTTTCTGAACCACTATATTGAAAATGTAACTGTCATCCACACAGTAAAATTGTAAGTCACAAAATCCTCAGTTGTTTTCACATGATTCCACAAGAACTGAAAAAAAAGTCTAGCTTATATGAAGTTTATTTATTCATTTCGTAATAAAATGAGATTTTTAAAAGAGAATAAAACAAAACAGGACAGAACAAAGCAAATCAGAACAGAACAATGCAAGCAACATAGGACTTCAAAACAAGATAACAGGAAATAAACAATGGCTATTATAATGGCTCATTTCCTTCAAAATAGCTGTCTGTACCATCACACATAATTAAATCAAACAAATCAAAACAGAATAAAACAAATTAAACGAAAGAATGAAAGCATTATAGGACTTCAAAACAAGATAATAGGAAACCAGCAATGGTTACCGTAATACGTTCTGTTACCTTCAAAATAGCTGCCCATACCATCAGACACAGTAAAATCTAACAGAACAAAAACAAACCTAACAAAATTATGAAAACAATACAAGAGTTCAAGACAAGACAATAAGAAATTAACAATCTTTACCACCTTCCCCTCCTAGGTGTTTCTTCTCTTATCACTTTCATAATATCTACTGTACTTTTTGGATTCCACTACTTACTTCAGTTTTTTATGTTAGGGAGATAACTCAGTGTTCACCATATGATTTCAAATCATTTTGACCATGAACACGATTTCCAGTTGCATTCATTTACCTACAAGAGCCTCGAGATTATCCTACTTTATACCTGGGTAACTTTCCACTGTATGAAAATACCGTATCTTTCTTATCAATTCTGTGGTTGATGCACAAGTTACCCTTGCTTTTTTCTGGTCTCCTGTCCCATGAAATAATTGTTTTCTCTCCTTTGATTTTCAGTCTATGATCTTCCTTTTCAGTTAAATGTGTTTCTTGTATACAGTATATTGAAGGATCTTGTTTCTTGATCCAGTCTCCCTACGTTTCTTTTTATTGCTGAATTGAGTCCATATACGTTAATGGTTACGACCAGCATACATTGCTTCATCTCTGCCATGCTATCCTCCTACTGTTGGCCCTCCACTTTTCCCCTTCATTCAATTGCCTGTCCTCTTAGGCAGTCCTCCTCTGCTGCTGTTCCTGGAACCATGGTCATCTTTATCTCTCTCTAGAATATCCTTCAGCACTCTCTGTAGGGTTGGTTTGGCGGTCATGAATTCCTTCAGTTGTTCTTTATTGTGAAAGTATCTTATTTTTCCATGAATTTTGAAAGATAATTTTGCAGGGCACATCAATCTGGCTTGGAAGTTGTTTTCTTTTAGAATTTGAAACACTGTTCCAAATTCTTCTTGACTTGATGATTTGTGTTGAGAAGTCTGCTAAGATTCTGATGGGTTTTCCTTTATAGGTGATCTGTTTCTTCTTCTCTAACAGCTTTAAATATTCTGTTCTTGTGCTGAATTTCTGGAATCTTGCTTATTATATGTCTGGGTGTAGATCTACTTTGGTTATGGCTAGTTGGAGTCCCATATGCCTCACTTATCTGCATGCCAGATCCTTTTCCCATGTTTGGGAAGCTTTCTGCTATTAGTTCTGTAAACAGCCTTTTTATTTAATTTGTTTCGATCCCTGCTTCTTCATTAATATCTGTCACTCTTAAATTATTTTTCTTTGCATCAACTTGCAGACATTGAATTGTTATTTCCTGGTTCCTTGTTATTTTTTAGAGATCTTTTCTTTCACAATTGCTGGCTGAGATCCTGCCTTCAAGATCTGAAAGTCTATCTTCAGTCTCTTTCATGAGGTCTTGTCTGCCTTCAATCAAATTTTTAATTTCCTGGATATCTTTTTGAATCTGTTTTATGCATCGTAATTCCCTCCTGTATTGTTCATTCAAGATTTCCGTCATTTTCCTGCACTTCTCTTTTTTTATCTGCCTTCTTTAGATATGCTCAGAAGTTTTTTCATTATGCCTTTGATTTCTTCTTTTACCTTATTTCTGATCTGATTACTTTTACAGTCTTGTGACGTTGTCTCTTTACTTCAGTTGCTGTCCTCTTGGATATTTCAGGTGGGTTACTTCAATTTTCTTCCATGACTGTATTTCCCAGACATGTTCTATGTGGGCTGGAGGTCTGAAATTGCCTTGTGCTCCTTCCTCTTGACATTCTCCCTGGTTCCTACCAACAAACCAGTTGTGGGGTCCCACGCATTTCCCACATTGGCAACCCCCCCATGGGTTTCTCTGACCCCAGGTCCCCAGGTAGGTAGCAGAGCTTGGGACAGGCTTTTCCAGACCCTACACTGGGGCTTCCCCAATGGTGAAGGGTGCCTAGTGGTGAGGCTGCTTCTTCTCTCAGACTGTGTGTCTACATTGGGGCTCTCCCAATGGTGGCAGGCACACAGGGGTGTGTTTGTCTGATTCTCCTGGTGGGTGCTGGCTGCCCAAAGGAAGTAAGGGCATCCCATGGTGGCCTGTGGGTTTATGGGGCTTATCTGGCTACATCTCCCTGCTTGTGCTGGTTGCCCACAGGAAGCAAGCCTTTTGATGATGGTGGCCAGCAAGCAGAAGCAGATCTGGCTGTGGTTCCCTGTTTGCACTGGTTGCCCACAGGAACAAGCCTTCTGATGGTGACAACTGGCAAGCAGAGGCAGATCTGGCTTGGTCTCCCTGCCCACTATGGCTCTCTGCAGGAAGCAAGTCTTCCGATGGCAGAATAAAATGAATTTTAAAACAATTCTTGTTTGGATTTTTGAGACAAAATTTTGCTACATAGTTCAGGCAGGCATTGAACTTGCAGCACTCCTCCTGCCTCAGCTTCCCCAGTGCTGGGATTATAGGTATATGTCACCATGCTCAGATAAATATGATGTGCTTCTAACTTTATTTTATTTTATTTTGATTTTAAAGAGAATATAACCAAGTAAAATAAAATGGAATAAAGTCACTGAAAACAGAACACTGAAAGTGATATAGGACTTCAAAACAGAACAATAGGAAATCAACAATGGCTACCATAATGCCTCTTGTTATTTTCAAAATTGTTGCCATCTCATCAGACATTACAAAATCAAACAAAACAGAACAGATTAAAACCAATTGAAATAGAACATTGAATTAAACAAAAGAAATAAAATGGAACAAAACAAAACAGTGAAAACAATATTGGATTTCCAAAACAAGACAAAATGAAATCCTCCATAGTTGCTCTACTGCATATTGTTATCCTCTAAGTAGACGCTCAGACTGCAAAGTCAATCGAACAATACCTCAGTTGATATCAACTCAGCCTGTGTTCCTCTGAATCAGCCAGTTGCTTATGGCTGGGAAAGGGACTTCTTGTCTCCCAGTACATGCACCAGCTGGCTCATGGGAAGGGTGAATTGGCTAACCTTATTTTTAAAAAGTATAATCATCACTTTATTTTGGTACTATGTAAATATAACTTTTATTTACACATATGTATCATACTGAAAATGAAAAATGACATTTTAAAGTAGTGAACAATGAAGGATGTAAGATGCAATATAGCCAAAACATAAAAATGTTATTTGGATTATTATTATTATTGTTTTCAATTTATATCTCATTACAAGAGACTTACAATCAGATGTAATATAAATATGTATCAAAATATAAATATAACAAAATATATTTTACTATACTTATATTTTAAGTACTGAGGAAATAACAAGTTTGAGACAATCAAATTCAGATCATTCATAATATGTTAAATTAGTCCCTACTATTTTTGGACAGTAATACTAATGAAAAGCTAGTACAGGATAGTTTCTCATGACAATTTATCACTTGAGATGATTAATTACATAGTTCATGCTATCAAAATATGATATAAATTATGAAACATAACTACCACTTTTGCAACCCCTATTACTTACAAAATGGAACAGAAATTACTAATTAGATAGGGCTGCTAAATTTAAAACAAATATTTGAGAACTGCATATTTACAGAAGTGTGATAGACAAGAACATGGGCTTTGACATTAAAGAGAATTTAGTCTGAGACTACTTCTCAACTACAGGATTTTTGGGAAGTTTTCTAAGTGGTTCTTGTCATTTTTATTTTACTGATCAATTAGGACTAGTACCATTTCCCATTTAACATTAGTAAGAATATTAAATAAGATAATCCATTTAAAGTGCTTTACACTATGGACTCTGACAAATGTTAGCCATAATTAAAGTAATCACTAGTCTATCAATCCTTGATAGACTTTTAATAATTTTATTAGGCTATTATATTTCATAATTATTAATAACTTATTACTAATAACCTATTTAAATCTAGACTTCAGCACAGAAGAAGTTTATCTTTGAAGGGGGGACTATTCTGTTACAAAGTAAGAGAAAATCCTTACTAACTATCTGCACATAAAACATTTGATTAGATCAGAAAACAGCAATTATAAGTGGTAAAAATTATGAATTTCCTCTAAAAGAACATTGAATTGTTTCCTCTTTGAACTGTCATTTAAAAATTAATAGTAACCAAGTCTGGGGCAGAATTGACAATATTTCACATTTTAAAATATGCCTTTTAATTTTAATGAAAAATGTTTTTTAGGCCCATCTGCTCAAGATAATATGAAATAGAAAGGTATTGCTTGCTGCCTATTCTCAGTTTACCCTATAAGTAATCCCAACATCACACAGAGAAACCAGGAGAGACCAAGAATGTACAGTAAGTATTTTGGGATGAAATCAATGATTATCACAAAGGACACCAACAGAAAGCTCAGATTATTTTTAAATTTAACTTTCAAGTAGATGATACCATCATATAATCCAAAAATATAGCAATGATCTGCAGAAAACATTCTCTCCTATTCTTGTCTTCCATGTGCACAGTTTCTATTCTACATAAGAAAAAACTATCATGTAAGTTTTCAGTTTCAGGTTCCTTTGGGTCAAAGCAAAACATTCTCATTCTCTCTCTCTCTCTCTCTTTTTTTTTTTTTTTGTGGCACTGGGGATTGAACTCAGGACCTCGCACTTGCCAGGAATGTGCTTAGGCCACTGAGCTAAATCCGCAGCCCCATTCTCTCTCTCTTTCATACAGAAAAATTATCTGATATTTAATTGATTGGTTTCTGTGTTACATTATTTGTGAAAAACATTAAATTCACTGTTTTATTTCATCCTTATAGTTTCCTGTGAGACAGACACAATATCTGCATGATCGTGCACATTGAGTCTACTGGTACTAATCCACACATGAATAACTAATTACACATAGCACAGTTAACTGTATTTAGTCACCAACTACAATACAATGTACAACATGCATAAAACAAAATAAAAATATTACCTATCTCCAAAATCTTACTAAATAGATAAATGTGCTCAGATTAGTTCCTATTGGTCACAGCACAAAGAAGATGTGTACATTTACAACACATCTTTTGAGACCTTCTTATAAGACAAATTTTTTAGTGAAAGCTTATTCATGTATTCACTACTATATTTTTAACATTGAGTGAAAAAAGTCAAGAGCAAAGTTGAATGAGGATTTACATCATCTTTTCTTATAAATCTACCTCAGTGCACATTCATCTCCTGCCCTTATGTCTGATACTCAGTGATTGAAAAAGGGAAACATTAATTGGAAGGAAGAATGGAGATTGGAGAGGGAAGCCTGGTCTCAGCCTCCAGGCACATATTCCAAGCAACGATCAGTAAAATGAAATATCTCTATACAGGAGAATTGTCAACCAGCAGACAATGGTTTCTCATACTATGTCTCATGAAAACAAAAATGATGTCTAGTACAATAGATTGAAAATATTTCCAGCCACTACAAAAAGAAAGAGAAACTGTCATGAAAACTGCACAATAGCAACTTGGAGAAATCCCAAACATTTCACAAAAATCATCATTAAAATTTCATTTTGAGATTATACATATACGCATTTTTACCCACCCAAATGAAGTAGAATTCTCCATCAGGATTAGTTTCCCTGAGGGCATAGTTATGACAAAAAGACTAAGATTTTGTGGAGTGTTCCTGTATTGTTGTTGGAGTTGACAGAGAGTTGAAATGATCAGATAAGCATACACTTCCTGCTTCCCAAATTAGCCACTTTTATTTATAGTGCTGTTTTGCTTAAAGCAGTTTACATTTCTAATAAATAATTAAAACATATCTTTCTTCAAATTATCATTCTTCTGGAAAAAATATTACTAGAAAACAAATGGTACTTGCATACTTTTACCTCCAAGTTACAGAAGGAAAAGCAAATATGAGGAATAAGGAGGTCTTCACAGTCTATAGAAGGGAGAATTGTCATTTCTCCCTTGTCACCCTTTTCAGTTTCCTTTGCTTAATGGAGAATGTTCTGAAATGTGTGTTACACTATCTAAGTTTCCTGTGAACTGTATTTCCACTTACCACTCCCTTAATCCCGTGAAATCAAACTTGAGTTTTATTACTTAATGAAAACTATTATTTTGTAGCTTCATGGAGATGCAATTGACATATAACAATCCATACGTATTTAAAATGTATAATTCAATAAATTTTCACACACATTCATAAAGTCTACCACCTCCCAAAACCTTCTTTGTAGCTTTGCTATCATCTCTCCTCTCTACCCAAGCAATCATTAATCAGTTTTCAGTCAATGGAGATTAATTTGCATTACAGAAGTATTTATAAATTGAATCAAACAGTGTGCTTTAATAATTATTTGATGCTTATATGACTATGATGAAGTATTTCACCCATGTTGCTTCATGCATCAAGGGTAAATTAGTTCATTCATTTTCACTGCTGAATAATACTCCAATATATGAATCTATCACATGTTGTTTTCTGATCACCTATTCAATGAGGTTTAGAAGTGTTCCTTTAAGTGTGATGTCACTATTTTACAAACATATCAGCTTTTTCCAGAAATCATCATCCTAGAATACACAGCATGTGACTCTGTTAACTGCACATAGGTGTTTTGAACTTTCCTCAGCTTTTCTGCACAATTCCTACTCTGCCTCCTGCATTCCCCACAGGTTCTTCTATGCTCTGCTTACTTGCTTTCCTTATCTGATTTTCAAATATTGCCCTGCTCTGTTCAAAATTTTCACTCCATACTTCTCTTTGAAGACACTAATACCTTTAGGACTTCACTGATTATGTCATGTGGATTATTTCTTGAATCTACTTTCCAGATTCAGACTCTTTTGTTGACTTCAAACCTCTCATTTTTCCCCCTATAAATGGCTTTCTGCTCACATCACTATAAGGAAATTTGCCTTCCAAAGTGAAGTAATGGATGGTGTTCTTAGTACTTCCAAAATCGATGCCCTTTCTCACTTCTCAACCTCTTTGTACATTTCTCATCCCTAGATTTTTTAATTATCTAAGTTACACATCTCCTTTATTTCCTGCCATTTTGGAAAATTTAATCAAACTTACTTTCCATTTAAACTAGCCTCTTCACTAAAATGTTCAGTTTTGTGTATGATAATATTATTTGTCAATTATCCCAGGATAATCATTACTTTATTTTTAAAAAGAACTTGTAATCAGTCAGTCTCAAATCATATTCTCCTTTGAATTATATCTCACAGTAGTTTTTTTCTCTTTATTTCTTATAGATCTCGCTATTTGCAGGATAACAAATCTTGTGCTTTCTTTATGCTCTCCTAAATTTCATCCCCCTTTTCAGTCTCATTTGATGACTACTACAAAACAAACCTCTCCAAACACAAATTTATCTTGTATTCTTTGACCCAAAACTCTTCCATGGTTCTCATTTGTTTCCTATAAACATTAGTCTCTCTTCATCTGGTTCTATAATGTGAAAATCATTCTACTTGGCAAAATTGTCTTTTGTTGCTATGGTGTCTCATTAATCCTCCCTTTTCTAGCTGGCAAACTGGCCTCTACACTTCATTGTCTGTTCAGACTCTTTGTTGCCCAATAGATTAAATATAGGCTTCAGAGTCAAATTTACCAGTCTATAATTCCAGCTTGACAAACTTCTGTGTGTGTCACTTTGCGTGATGCTGTGTTATGAAGATTAAAGGAAATCATTTGTGCAAATCTCTGGCATATATTCAGTGATCAATAAATGTAAACTATTACCATTACACAAATCCTACTTGTATTCACAGCCTAACTCCAACATCAGAAAGAAAAGCGGTGTTTTAGAATATTGACTCAGGAGGTGAAGTGGCTACACTGAAAATCTGGCTCTAACGTGTTTTTCAGTTGCATGATCAGGGAAAGTGCTCCAGCTTACTGTGCCTTTGTTTTCTTACTTTTAAAATGAGATATCAAAATTATATCTTAGTGTATTTCTTAAAGAAAAATAAGAGTGTCCATGGGAAAAAATGAAAAAAAAAGTAACTTATATGGGCCTAATCTCTCTGTTTTTTATTTCTCAGGAGACCCAGTGCTGGGTAGCTTCCGGGCTCCTCTTTCTACAAGATCTATTAATCATGAAACTACTCCTACCTTTAACTTAACTTGGATTGATTGTTCTTTCTGTCCAGCAGTAGTGAAAGACATAAAAAAATAATCACTTGCTGACTACAGATTTAGCCTGAGTTGGAAAAATCAGTACCACCATCAGGCCTGGTTCCTGCATGGATACATATTGATGGCTCAGAGCAAACATCAGGTGAACATGCATCATTATATATTAGTGCTTTAACATAAAATTGTTTTCTTGAACTTCTCACACACTTGTCTTCAATAATTTTCTAAAACAGGAATAGTAAACAATGGCTTTGTCCCAAATCTGTCCAACTATATTCCTTTGTAGATGAAAAGCAGGCATATCTGATCACTGTCATAATAGCTACTTTCCCCTTATAGGAGTAAATCAGAATAGTATGACACAGACTATTTGTTCCACAAAATACAACATATTTACTACTTGGCCTTTTATAGAAAAATTTTGTGACCCTTTCTCTAAAACATTATTGTCTCCCAAGTGAAGGCAGGATGCTAATCTAACAAAAATTGTTAGATGCTGAATGTCAATGGCCTCAAAATAGCTTCAATTTTCTAATAGTTTCATATCTGTCCCTATTATGATTTTCATACTCTTCTTAATATGCTGAGTATTCAACTTGCATTTATATTTGTCTTGAACCAACTAATTAACTTTAAAAATAATCATTCATTTTTAAAGATTTAAGAAAATCGAGAAAGCTATTCATCTGTATCTTGTAGTAAAATAAATATTTGGTTGAAAATATTTTACTGGCTTGTATCATGTGCAGAAACAACCTGAGAATGAGCTATATCTACCATCAACATTTATACTACATGGTTGATAAGGATCCATACAGTCAAATAAATAGTAAAGCAAATCAGAATTATTAGGCTGGTATTCCTGTCGTATGAAGCTATTTTAATCAACTTCATAGTTCACCCTACTCATTGTATGCATCCACCTTTCTAGTTCTTCACAGAACATCAAATAAATTCATCATTTTTATGTATTTACAAAGTTATTTCTCTGCTGGATTATTTCCTTCTCTCAAACATTATTTTTATTCCTAAAATACTCTATTCATAAAATCTCTATATAAATGTCATTTCTTTCATACTATTCTCTAACATTTCAAGCAGTACAATTTTTATGACATTTATTTCAATCTACTTTGTGTTGTAGAAATTGATGCAAGTGTCTCTCCTCAGTGACTACCCAGTAAATTCCTTAAGGGCCAAAAACTTGTCTTTAGGCAGCATGGGGATTCAAACACTGGGAGTGTAATTCTAAAGCTAATGCTCATAATCCTCCCAGTAACCTTAAAGAAAGGGAAAGCAATAAGGAGAAACTGACCATTTTCAGAGTAAGAGGACTTACAAGAAATATCTGAGAAATAAAAATTAAATGAAAAGCAGCATTATTAGGAAGGAATCACTATATAGCTTCCAATTTAGTCAAAATCTCCCTAAAAGTATTCAGACATCATTACAGACAATCTAATGAAGACAGCTGCTCAGTGTTTCACAACTGACTCATCAATAAGTATGATTGTTAGAACCCATTCAGTCCTACATTTCAACAACTTTATATAAAATGATGATAATTTTCTCTATGAATATGGGTTTACTTTAGCCAAGTAATTTCAAAAATACAGCTGAAGTAAACCAGATATAGGGATTTGTTTCTGAAAGAGCATCGAATATTCTGAGTTCTTACTATGTCTTCTCCCTTCCAGGACAATATTTTCACTTTAAATTAAAAAATGATTAAATAACACATATACATGCACACACATATACATATATGACATATATTACA
>RJWT010016837.1:0-19651 GCA_004365215.1 Cuniculus paca | reverse complement strand
CCTATGCTAGCTTCCTCCATTTGCATTCTGATATACTCAGATACTCCTGTGATTACAAAATAAAGCAAACAAATATGAAACCAAACAGAAAAAAAAATATTTTCTAGACTCCATGCTCATTTCTCAGGTTTTTTTTCCCTCTGCTTCATGATCAGCACTCATCAAAATAGTAACTTTTTTTTCTCTATTTCATTCATTTTCTGCCTGCCCAGTTTAACAACTTCTTTTTTTTTTTTTTTTTGGCACCGGGGATTGAACTCACGACCTTGCACTTGCCAGGCAGGTGCTTAGGACATGGAGCTAAATCCCCCACCCTTGTGTTTTTGAGACAGGGTCTCACTGTGTCGTTCAGGCTGGCCTTGAGCTCACTTTGTAGCCCAGGCTGGTCTCAAACTCACAATGATCCTCCTGTCTCAGCCTCCCGAGTGCTGGGATTACAGGCGTGAGCCACCATGCCTGGCCCAGTTTAACGTCTTACCACCATTAATTAGACCACTGAAACTGGTCCAGGTGCTCAGCCCTGACCTCTAAGCTGCAAAATCCTCCTTTTGCTTTGCCTTTCAAAAGCATGTAGACATTGTTGACCAGTCTCTCCATGACTGCTCCTTTTTGTGTCTTTGTTGCCTAACTTTTTTTTTTTTTTTTGGTACCGGGGATTGAACTCATGACCTCACGTTGCCATATTGCCTAACTTTTTTGCTTTCCTTTATAACCTTTTGACTGCTTCTGCGTTTGCACCAAAGAACCCCACTTTTACTACCCAGAATTAAATATGAAGTGCCTCAATGCTATACCCTATGCTTACTCTCTAGCTCCCTCCAGAATCTCATCCCCATTCATGATTTCAGTTACCACCAACACAGGGATAATTACATCAAGATGTTTTGGGTGAAGCGTGTAGAAAACCTTGACTCAAGCTGGCATTATGCATTACACACAGTTAATATCTCATATTAATGGAAATCCAGAAATAGGATAGACTCCAAGTAATAAAATCAGTTGGCAAAGAACCATTTTTCTTTTGTTTCATTCTACTACCCTTAACATCAGCTTTATTCTAAGGCCAATCCCCTCAGTGTTGCGAGGTGACTGTATAAGCGATGGGCATCACATCTAGACCTAGTGATATTCAGAGGAGGAAGAGATCATTTTTAGGAGCTAGGGAACCAATGCCAAAAGTACCCCCAACACATTTCTCCCACCTTAAGTCACATAGCAGTTGGTGGTTATCAGCAGAAAGAAACAGTAAAATTCTCACCCTGGGTACAGATTAAGCTTGTGAGCTCAATTGCTGTTGAAAGTCTATAATCGTTTCTTCTACCAGAAATTCTTCAGTGACTTCTCATTGCCCTTAAAATCTCAAATCCTTTATAATGGCTTATTAAATTCCAATAGCCTGGCCCCCATGCACTGTGTCAACTTTGTCTGAGGCTGCAGTCTTTATTGGTTCAACCTTGCTGTTTTAATGCCTTGTCCCAGAGGCCTCTAATTCAGTGTCGGTTCTTCAGGGAAACCTATATTGATCCCCCACGCAAGGTAATGGAGCTTGACCTTTCTTCTAGCATCATTAGCTCCCATACAAAACAACCAAAAGTATTGTTTAATAGTTGGACAATTGATTAAATAGCCTAGGTATCCTATCATAGAATAATTAAGAGAATTGATGGTAACAGGAATATAAAATGCCCTTCACTCTGTTAATTATAGTTAAAATTAGTGTTCCATATGCTCAGATAGCACTTATATTCATTACGTTACTCTTTTTCAAATGTTTATAGAGTACTTCTCAAAGGACAAAGTGATAGTAAAACAACTAAAAATACTCACTTAGCTTGCTATTTTCTATGTTTATTAAATTTTGGTTATGTTATAGTATGTATGGGAACTAATTTTATACTTTGGTAAGTCATACTTTAAATAGACACATCACTTAAGAAAGAGGCAGTTCTATTGTGGGAGAGGAGAAAGGCTCAGTAGTCTAATAAAGTAAATTATTTTTCTTCCTTAATGGAACTCTGTTTCTCAATCTATAGAGTGGACTGTTAGTTAACCTTGCCGAGCTCATCTTCAAAAATAGTATACGAAAAATATTTGAGAAATGTAGTCCAAAGTGAAGGAACTTCTTGCTAGGATTCACCCCAGGCAGGCCTGCTAGTGTTATAGATATGAGCTACCCCAACACTCTATGGGAAGTGTTAGATCACTCATCTCTTGGGCTATGGTTATTTTTGATGTTGAGATGGCATTTGTTTTTTGGAAAATAACTTGCCTTCATAAATGACAATGAATGAATATATATGCATACATATATGTGTCTAGATTCATGCACTTGATTTTTTCCACATTCTGATCACAGACCATTTTGGATGAGACTTAAATCAAATTCAATGGTTAGTTTCAGTGTTGGCCTTATGGGAAAACTTGACTCAATTCCCATCCAGTTCAGTTTGTAACCAGGATCATGGAGTCATGGAGAGAATTGAGTTCATGAACTCAGGGACTGCTGCTGTGTGTGTGTGTGTGTGTGTGTGTGTGTGTGTGTGTGTATCTGTTGTTTTTTGGAGACTGATTTTTTTCTTCCTCAAAACCTGTAAGTTTACTCTTTGACCTCAGACTCTTTTGCAACATAATTAGCAGACACTAAGAGTCAATTAGAAATGTGAAATGAGACCTAACCTATTTAACACTCCTTTTCAAAATTATAGGAAGTATATTTTAACCAAATTAAAACTCAAGAGTATTTTAGAACATTGAGCTGCACTAACAGTAGTATTTGGCAGTTTAGCAGAAGTGGCATACTGATTGGCACCTGCTGTCAGTGTCTTTTATTGCCTATATCCACTGTTGCTGACACTTCATAACATGTATAGTCATAGTAAGATTTCAGATTTGTATTGGTATATAAGAAATGAAAATTTAAATAAATTTAGATAGAACACTGACATAGTCTATTTCTAGGTTCCTGGAAGTCATTGATTATGTCATTTTAACCAATTTGTGAGTAAATTAACATGTTATTTAACATTGTTGGTAAATAATGTCATGAACAGATTAAAGGATCACAGTGATCTCTGTTCTGCTTTGCTGGTAATTATCCAGAATTGGCTCACTAGAAGTGTTACAGAAAGATTCCTTTTTTTTCTTTGTATGCTTCTTTTAAATGGTTTCCAGACTGTTTATTTTATAATGTTAAAACTGTGGCTATTCAAAAACATTAAAAAGTGAAGATTTTTTTAATGATGATTATAATCGATTTTCATTGTTCACCATAGTTATGTACTGTAGAGTAACCACCAACATTTATTGGTGGCTCAACATCATATTATGGCCCAATAAGTAAAAAGCAAAAAAAAAAAAGTAACAGGAAGTAGGGAAATAGAGCTTTCTTACATGAGATCAAGAGGTGGAAGAAAGGGGATTTAAAAAAAAGGATATGTTATGTGCATATACAAACTCCCCACAACAAGTGTAAACATTATGTTCTGTAAACTGTACTAATAAAAATAAAGCATGATGAAGTATTAAAGTGTTTTAGCACAAATTATTCATGTAATTCACTCTACTTTTGTTTGAAAATTTACATTGTAGCTATTTTTTTAAAGTTAATAATAGTAACAACAAAAGCAGACAGCAGTTCTTTTCCTAGAGCATGGGGGAAAGTACCAGAGTAAGTAAAGGGAGACACATTTAAAAATCAGTAATCATTTGAAAATAGTTTTGTTAGATTGATAATTTTTAATAGGAGCTACAAAAATAATCCCTTCCTGAATTCTCATGTGAACAAAGTGACATGTAAATAGTCTCCATTGACTATTACATGGACCATTCAGTGGTTTTTAGTATAAATACAAGGTACTACAACAACTACCATTACCCAATTCAGTAACATTTTCACTACCTCTCAAAGGAACATGCTAATCTAACATTAGTCACTCTCCATTCCCTTCTTCTCCGGCCCCTGTGAAGCACTAATCTATTTTTGATCTCTCTGATTTTATTTTCCTATTCTGGACATTTCCTGTAAGTGAAATCATATAGTGTGTAGTCTTAATGTCTGGCTTCTTTTGCTTGTTTTTAAGACTTTTCTTTTCTTTGTATGTTTTTAAGGTTTATCCATTTTGTAGCATGTGTTAGTAATACTTCATTATTTAATTCATTTTCATGGCTCAATAATACTGCCCTGTATGAATAACATGCCAGTAGATTCTCCAATACACATAGTGTTTATCGATTGATCACTTGATGGCCATCTCCACTTTTTGACCATTAGGAATACCAGGGCTATGAATATACAGTGGATCTGTTTTTGTGTGGGCATGTTATAAATTCTCATAGAAAATATTGCCAAAGGACCTTAAACCAAAATATACAAAGAGCATTTAAAACTCAACAATGAGAAAATAGACAACTTGATTTAAAAAATGGACCAAAGACCTGGATGGATACTTTACCAAAAAAAGATATAAATATGATGAAAGGGAAAAACTCTACCAGAGAAATTGTCCTTTTTAAAACTTTGTTCTTCTGAAACTTCCCAGCTCTGTAACTCCTTCATGGCTTTGTAATTATGCTCTTGACCTCTGTGACCATGAGAGTATAACTGAACATACAAGATGCCTGATTGTATGTCATTATACCAAGCTTCATAAACTGATGATCATTAATCTACCCTTGTAACTGATGATCTCCCCCTACTAGCTAATCAGAAGAACTGCCAGGCTGTTTTGTTTCACCTTTGTTTCTTCTTTGTATCTCTTGCTGTGCATCACATAAAAGCCCTAGACCACCAGAGATCAGGGCCTGATATTCTTGGAATGATCTCGATCAGTGCACATCAATGTAAATAAATCTGCCTCCAAATTGTGAGTGTCATTTTGGTATTTCTGCTTCCTGTTGCAATGACAAATACATAAAAGTTGAAAATCAAAACATTAATGAAATATTACTATACATCTTTTGCAAAAATCCAAAATGCAGACAACATTAAACATTGGCAAGGATGTGGAGCAATGTGTATTTTCATTCATTGCTGGTGGGAATGCATAATGGTACAAGTGCTCTGGAAGGCAGTTTGGGAATTTCTTATAAAATAAATGTAATCTTAGAATATGTTCTAGTAGTCATGTCTTTTGTTATTCACCTAAAGAATTGAAAATTTTAAGTGCATATAAAAGCTGCATATAGATCTCTATAGCAGTTTTATTCATAGTTGCTGAAACTTGAATGCAGTCAAGGTGACCTTCAGGAGGTCAGTGAAATATTATGTATCACCTAAAAATAGGTGCCAGTCTATTAATGGAAGAATGTTAAATGCATATTACTAAGTGAAATAAATCAATCAAAAAGGTTATGAACTATGACATTCTAGAAAAGGCAGAACTGTAGAAACAGTAAAAAGATCAGTTATTGTCAGAAATTAAAATTGAGGGAAGAATAAATAGGTAAGCACACATGACATTCAAGGCAGTGAAACTGTACTATATGGCATTACAGTTGTGCAGACTTGTCATTATATGTATGTCAAAACCCATAGAATGTGCAACACCAAGAGTGAACCCTACACTGTGGACTTTGGGTCACAAAACAGTAGGTTCATCGATTGTAACAATTTTACCATGCTAGTGGGAGATGCTGCTAGTGGCAGAGGTTGTGCCTGTGTGGGGATAGGAAGTATGTTGGAACTCTGTTGTTTCTGTTTAATCTTGCTGTGAAAATAAAACTGCTTTAAGAAAAAGTATAGCTGGGGATTTAGCTCAGCAGCCTAAGTGCCTGCCTGGCAAGCGTGAGGTTGTGAGTTCAATCCCCGGTCCCGCAAAAAAAAAAAAAAAAGAATAAAGTATAATAATTTTAAAAAGTAATTCCAGGTGGATTAAGAAGTTAATGTTGAAAAGTGAATTATTAAAAAACTGGAGGAGAATACAGTTGATTATTTTTCTAAGTTAAAAAAGTCAATGTAAAAAGTTGCATGATTCTAACTATATGACATTTTAAAAAAGTCAAGGACTTCAGAAAAGCAGGTATAAAGGAATATATATGTATCTTGAGGTCTGTATCATTTTGTCAAGTATTTATTAAAAGGCAAAGAGATGGATATTTTATGAATAACCTTAATATCTAAACATATATACATGGGAAAATAGCATAAATATACAGTCAAATAATTTAAAATGCTAGTAGATTTTTGAGAAAAATGTCATGTTTACCTGTTACAATAAAATTTTACAATTGTAATATTTATTCAGATATTTGCACACTTATTTTATACAACATAATATCTAAAAACACAAAAACTTGAACCCATCACCAGAAGTTAAAAAAATCAGACCATATATTATGCACTGTGTTCCTAAATTTTTTTCCTGTTCTCTGAACTGTTCTGCTGTTCTCCCCAGTATTGCGTTACTCATTCCTTTGCATTGAGACAGGTTTTACACATACCAATCAGTACACCTCTTGAGTTTTGCACATGTAAATTTTTTTCCTGATTCCTGTTTTTTTTTGTTTGTGCTGAAGTGGTGTG
Source organism: Cuniculus paca (assembly GCA_004365215.1). Taxonomy (NCBI): domain Eukaryota; kingdom Metazoa; phylum Chordata; class Mammalia; order Rodentia; family Cuniculidae; genus Cuniculus; species Cuniculus paca. The sequence continues at coordinate 13,131 of RJWT010016837.1, read as the reverse complement.
GTAGGAAAAGAAGAACATTTTCATAGACTGAGAAGATTGCAGTAAATCTAGATTTGTACAGAGAGAGAATGTCGGTGTCACTTGGGGATTTATTAGAGTTACTTGGAGACTTTACTAATTTTTAAACTACAGAGCTCTTGAGAATCACTTTCCAAGAAGCTGTTTTTATTGAAAGGAAGCTGTAATATACCTCAAATGAGTTGGTGCAGAGAAAAGGTTGAGGATTGCATTAATAATTTCTACATGTCTTCTGATCTGTTTGATGGTTTAATCTTTGATAAAACATAAATGAAGACTCACTCCAGGGATTTGGTATTTACATAACATAGCTGGAAAAATTGAATTGAATAATTTTTTATTGAAAGTATAGTGTGTTTAAAACTGTTAGGCACCTTGAAAGACATTAGATGTAAACATACAGAGACATGTCCTTACTTACTTGCATTAAAGAATTCTTTTGAAGAATTTCTAATTATTTGTCCAAGCAGTAAATTTGTAAGAGATGTATAAGCAAATTATAATTAGCATACAAAATATAATTCAGTTTGATCCAGGGGAAAGTTCATCTGAGTAGATTGTATTTGAGTAAGTGCTGGAAAGGACAGGGGAATTTTAAATCATTAACAAAGAGGTAGGATAGAATGTTTCAGGCAGAGAATTGCCAAAGGGATGTAGAAGCCAGGGTCATATTTGGAAATTTTGTACACAATGAAGTTTACAAATAAATATGCATTCAGGCAAGAATGGACTAAAAAATTTGGCCACATCAGTGAGGACTGTAAATAATCCACTGTGTATATTTAGGATTTAGGAAACTCATTTCCTAAGACTTTTTATGATGAATACCCAAGTTGCTATTTTCTTTTTTTTTAAAATAATTTTTTTTGCTATTATTTTCTTGTAGCTAGCCATATCATTAATCACAAAGTATTTTTTATCTGTTTTGCCTGTTGCTATACTCACAGGGTATGGAAGAGTACCTGGTATATAAGAGACATGAATGAAATTTGTTGAATGAATGAATGCATTTACATTTTGTAAGAAAGAATTTGAATGGTTGTGTTTTGAAGAAATCTTGTCTTAATTGGTCAAGTTGTGTTTGGTACTTTCATACGATGCCACAAACTTCATTGTATTCACTTTTCTTGGCTTTCATCTTGCACGGTCTGATATGTTCCATTTGAACTTGATGTATCTTTAATAGAGGTGTAGCTACTCTCTGACTTTGTTCAGGTAGAGCTCAGAAATCTTTCATTTTAACTTTTGTGAGTGTAGCACTGCTTTATCCTTTAGTCTTGATTTTTTTTAGTTAGTATATGTTTGCAGTATATAAAGTTTTCATTGTTAGAGTGGAGTTGATCCATACATATAACACATCTTAATTTCTTTTTTTATCCCTTTTCTTTCCCCTTCCTCCATTCTCCCTCCATCTTTTGATTCCCTTCTCATTTGAGAGAAATCTATCTTCCTACTCACTATTTATCTAACTTTTATTTAGTTTTTTATTTGTAATTTGGGTTTCTCATATGAGAGAAACGATGTAATATTTAAGCTTGTGTGTCTAAGTTATTTCATCTAACATTATGGTCTCAAGATGCATCCATTTTCCTACAGATGACTCAAGTTTATCTTTCTTTATGGTACAGTTGTACTTCATTGTGTGTTGATTTTAATAATTTATAGGAATATGTTACAACACTTAAGAGTTTCTGCTACTTAGTCCGAATATATTCTTGTGATTGTGATAGTGTGTTAAATATTTATACTTACTATTGCATTTTAAAATTTTGACTTTACTGTTATATATTTTCTATAGTTCTGAATAAATCATTTTATTTTGGTATTTTAAAGTACATTCTTTCATGTATTTTGAAAAAATGATCTGTAAGTTGAATTCTGTTTCCTGTACCTGTGTGTGTTATTCTTCACTGTTTGATCTAGAGTTTATAATATGACCTCTTCTCATATTCCCACTTGAATGAAAATATTATGACTTCACACAATATAAGAAATTTACAATATTATAATTCTGTTTAACCTCCCTACCCATCTTTTGTGCTGTTGTTGTCTTATATTTCACTTCAGTATATGTTATAAGCTTAATGATGTTTATCAATTATTTTTTATCTTTGCTTTAAACAGTTGTCCTTCAAAGAAATTTTAAAAAGAAAGAAGTTAAGATTTTATATTTTTCCACATATTTACCATTTTGCAGTTTTTATTTCTGCTCAAATTTTACCTGAATAGAAATAGTGTGTCGCTTGTCTGAATTCTTATAGTGCGTTCTGGACCATTTATATGTCATATGTAACCTTACAATTAGTAGTTCCATGTGTTTGTCAAATTTCCCCTGCCAGTTTTATGTTATTTTCTGACAAGGGTCACCATTTTTACATTTTAACATAGTTCATTATATCTAGCACACTGCCTTATTCAGAATGGCCACAATATATTTTTAAGTGTACAGGGATGAATTAATTTCTTTTTTAAAATCTAGACAATGCAAAATTTTGTTTGTGTAGTTGATGGGCTAGGTTATATTATTACAGTTCACCATTAGATGTTACTTTCTATTTCATATTCTTACCAAGAAATTCCTTGCCATGAGGCTTATCAAATTCTGAAAATTGGCACTCCTAGAGAAGCACACTTAAACTGAGAGTTTTCAATATACTTTGAAGTGGTTACTCTCTAACACAGAAGCATTCATAACATTATAATTTTTATTACCTTTTAGTTATATGTCAAAGTTTACACAGAACCAACTAATTTTCCTTACGTTTTCTTTGAAAATTTAATACTGGCATTGTTTTAGAGTTACTTTTTCCATAAAGTTTAGAACTAATCAAAGAAACATTGGGAAGAAGCAGAACACTCGAGAATACCTTTAGACGTGCTCAGAGTGTGCTCTGTTAGGAGTGCATCTGACAAAGTCTTACTGTAGAAGACTGACTTGATCCCAGGCTCACCCCAAGTGAGTTTTCTCAAGGTGAGCTTTCACAGCAGCTTCAGGTTTTACTCAGGATTGTCAGAGAAAGAGGATTGAGTGGGCTGTGGAGAGAATGTAGACGAGAGAAGGGAGATTCATATGACTGTTAGCCAAACATATAACTTAGTAAAGTAAGAATGAGTTTCCCTCTTATTCTCTTCTCTCAAAGGACAGGAAAGGTGAGGTCAAGGAGATTTTATCCCAGGTTTACTTGTGCTTAAGCACCTAGAGTTTAAACCCAGCATCATAACCTGTGTGATTTAAAGATTAGATGTTTCAGTGGATTCATCATGAAAACTGAAGTCCAAGGTAAAGATTTAAGAGGCCCACATTTCAGATAGATCCTTCCAGGCTGAGTTAAAAGAGGTCTCCTCTTGTAATACCTTCATGCATCCGACCTCTAGCCTGTAATCCAAACTGTTTCCCCCCAGTTGCCAGGGAACAACTGGAAGATTATCTGTAGGTTTGATGACTGTTTTCTTTAGCTCACCTAGAATATTAAGATTTAAATGAAACAGCAGTGTTGTTTCCTAATAATGTAATAAATCTCCCTGAATTGAACATCCAATCCAAGAATTTGACCATTCCCGATAATTTGCAGTCTTCTAGTATACTAAGCCCAGCCTGTCATCTCACCCCAAAAGTAACTATTTCTAGTGGCTTCATTTGTTATTATTATGTGTATAAATTGGAGTTTTTAAAGTTATGACTATAATAAACTAAAATACCAAGTAGAAAATTTAAATTCCACTTTATATCAGCCAAATATTACATAGTATAATATGTAAAAATTAAATTTTTATCTTGTAACATTTCTCTGCTTTATAGTAAAACTTAAATGTATATATATATTTATATATACATATATATGTATATTTTAAAATATATTGGCATAAAGGGGACACTTTTCTTCCTTGGGAAGAAGACCTTTTTTTTATGTTTTAGATTTTAGAATCTCATTCTCTATGAAGTGATGTAGTAAATAACAATTTGTTTTATGTGTAAATGATGTGGATGCTAGAAAATAAGTTATCAATGCTGCATCCTCCATTAGTATAATCAGTAGTCAAGAGGCGTTGACAATGTTGCTTGCTTGTATTGATGATAATAATGCAGTTCGTAATCTGTGCTTTTGCCTTCTGTTTTTGTATATTGCTACAGCTAAAGAAGTAAACAGGTCATGGCACGTTTAACAAAAAGGCGACAGGCGGATACAAAAGCTATCCAGCATCTTTGGGCAGCTATTGAGATTATAAGGAACCAGAAGCAAATTGCCAACATTGACCGAATTACAAAGTAAGTAAATTTAAACAAAAATACTCTGTAAGATTTCATATAAGACTTTGGGGAAAAAGTGCGAAAGTACTATATCTATTATGCTAGTCACCTTTTTGCTTTACAGAGGTCTATAAGAGTTTACACAATTACAGAAGTAGGTACAAGCAACTTTTATTTAGAAGTAAAATATAAATATATTGTTTTTAATACTTTTAGTTATAATTTTTTAATTCTTGAAAAGCTTTTAGTCACTTGCTTTTATGCAGTAAAACTTAAGTCTACTGTTCATTATTTATTTTAATATAGAATGAACATGGTATGGGTAATAAATAACAGATTAGTAGCTCATAAGTAACAGATTTTTTAACAATGTCATTCTGTATTTTAGAAAATATGTTAAGTAAACATTCAGTTTAAAAACATAAATTTCTTTTTTTGCCAACTAGTTTCTGATGCTGTTTACCATGGTAGACAAAGATTCATGACAGGAATCCTCTGTTGATATATTATATACTAATTGTAAGGTTGTCTTTAGTTAGGTACTTAATTTTGTTTTGTTATGTGTTTCTTTGGGTATTTTTAAAGAGAGAAAGCTAAATTTACATTTTTTAAATGTTTGCATGATTTTTTAAAAAATTTAGATAGTGTTTCTTTATACTTACTCTTTCCTGTATTCATTAGATGAATTCATTAGATTCACGTATTCATTAGATGCTTTCTGAAAAATGAAAAGCAGATGGCCATTTTAATAATATCAAGGTCCGTGTATTCTGGCAAAGAGTAAAAATGTTACATTAGAGGGAAGAAAACAGAAGGTAGAGAGGGATAAGATGGCATGTTGCTATATGCTTGTCCTTCGAGTACTTTAGAGTTGGCCTAGCTTTTATGAGACAGTAGAAGAAAGAAAACAAAAGGTAACACCATGTGGAAAATAAGAATAAAATCAGTACATTACCTTACTATGTTTTTAAAGAAAGCAAATAATTTGATTTGGTATCATGAGCAATTTATAGAGTCATATTCATGCAAAAACTTTTTAAAAATTTTGAACTGAAGATGTAGCTCAGTGATACAGCACTTGCTTAGGATGCATGAGGGCCTAAGATTAACCCCTAGTGCCAGGGGCAAAGAGTATAAAACAATAAGTATTTTCTTGTCATTGAAATTTTTATGAAACCATGGTTTATGTACATCAAAATTGTTTACACAGAATTTTGAGATATTTTTAAGTTAAAATCATCCAAGTCTTGACTGAACTTATTTCAGTTTTTCAGACTATTACTTCTTTCTAATCTGTAGCATCCTTCTCTAGAAGCTTTAGGGAGATTCCCTAAGAAGCTATCAAATCTCGCCATATGAATGTTGTTGTTAGGTTATGGCTGTCTGCTGGGAGTGAGGGAATTAGCTCCCACAATAATGGATGTGGATATGTCTCAGATTAGCAGAACACCAGGGTGTGTATACATGTGTACAAGTGTTAAACTGTAGTCAAAGATACAGAGATTGCTACCAGGATTCCAAATATTTTCTCATTTTGAATTATGGATTGTTTATAAATGCCTTTTTTCTCTTTTCTTTATCAATAGATCCTTAAGTGATTCCAAGATTTATTTTTCTTTATATCTTAGGTTCATAGTTCTTAGATTTAATATGAATATGTGTATTTATCCACCAAATAGTCAGTGGTTTTATTAGTCTCATCTGAAGTTGGAGAGGGACGGAGGAAGAAAGAAAAGAAGGAAGAAATAGAGGGAAGGAAGAAGGAAAGTTGGTTGTTAAGTGTTAAGAATACTTCTCAGTGTTTCTTCTGCCTCGTCTCATCTGACAGGTTTGCAGTATTCCTTTTTATTACAGTGGCTCACTTTAGAATCCTACACTTTTTTCATAGCATTAATCACATTTGTAATTATAACCCTACTAGACAATCAGCTCCAAGGAGGAACTGTCTAGGGAGCTGGCTAACCTTTTGCCTTTGCTTCTTGCTAATGTTAATTCCCTTGCTTGTTGCCTTTGCCTCACATAAGGACATGGCATTGAATTGTAACAGGAAATCAGGTGTTTCCTTGACTGTTTAAATCCTGATGTTCTTGTTCTATGCTTTTTGAAAGGAAAAATACTCTTTAGGTTTTAGATTCATTTTAAACCAGATTGCTCTGCTATAGTTGAGTCTGAGCATATGGATATCTTTTTTTTTTCTTTTGGTACCATGGATCGAACTCACGACCTCGCACTTGCCAGGCAGGCACTTATGCTACCAAGCTAAATCCCTGGCCCCTTTATGGATATCTTTTAAAGGTTAAAAATATCATAAGTTACTGAAGGTTGTAGTATACCTATTGTCAAGAATGAATCTATAGTATTAAATTTCACTCTGTTTTGACTGATGAATGACACCATTATAAGAAAAAAAGTAATAAAGACCACAGTTTCGGTCATGCATTAAAAATTAAGAGTTTTGAAGTAACTGGCTCTTCTCCTGGTACATTAAACTATCTAATTTGCCACTATATTAGCTTGATTCTGCTCACTTTTGCTCTCTTAATTTATAGGTGTCTCCTTCATGTTTTTTGTTGTTTCCTTTGGGATTTATTTATTGAAGAAACTGAGTTCTTTCTTCTATGGTTTTTCTGGCATTTGCTGATCACAGCATTGTGGTCTAGTTGAACCTGTTGCTCGGTCCTCTGTATTTCATGGAATCAGCAGCTCCTCCAGGCTGGAGTGGGGCAGGACTGTTCATAGGTGGTGCTATACCCTATCAGGAGGCACATCATATTTTTCATTTTGTAATGTTTGCAGCCATTGATGCTAGATCTAATGATTCATTAAAACTTGAAAAATGATAATTCATTATATTTTTCTTTTTTTGACTGCATTACTTCTATAAGAATGTAATCTTCTCATTCTAGCTATTTAGTTACCCTATAGGAAAAGTAGTATTTCTTTTTGTGTACTAATTTAAAATAAAATCCTCCTTTGATATCCTTTGAAATCGAATTAGATTTTTTAAAAGTGTTATTTGAAATACATGCATTTAAGTACATTCAGTATATTTCAGTTCATATTTGATGTAGCTCTTGTTATTATTTTCTAGTGTATACACACACCATTGCTTAGTTCTTCTTATTATTTGAGGCTTTCTTTAGTGTTCTGGATTTTATTTTTCTGTCTTTTGTGTTTAACTGAATTCATGGTTTTAATTTTTTAATTTTTAATATTTTCTTTCTTTGCAACTTCTACCTATCTGTGATCGTATGTGCTGTGTGTTTACTTGTGTGTACTTTCTAGTTTAGACTTCACTTCTAAAGTGATTTTCTTCATTTTCTCCATTTCTTCATTTTCACTTCATTTCACCATTAGGAGATTTCCTAATTCTGATTTATACTTGTCATGGCTCATATCATTTTTCAATGTCTTTTCTTGTGTTTTGTTTGTGTTTTCTTGTGTTTGTTTGTAGTTTTCTTCTGCTCTGTCAGCAGAAGTGTGCTTTTGTGCTATGGATGTTGTTATGCTCCTTTAACCACAGTACTTTTCCCTCTTGTCATTTTGATGTTAAATCAGTTTTCCTGAAGTTGTGTCAAGGAACTGTGGTTGTGAACACTTTTTCTAGATTTGTAAGTCTAAAATTTCTTTTTATGCCATTTCTTATGAATTGCGAAAAATACGACCTCATATTTCCTGAGGTTTTCTCAATCTTCCCCCACCTCTTTTTCTTATCCTAAAGGTCTTTTTGACTGACTTCAGTTGCGTTATGCTTCTTTTCCTAGCATTCTAAAAAAACACATGGGTCTCTGTTTTGGAAATGAACTTTAGCTGCTTAATTTTGAGTATTCACAGCCCCTTTATTTTCCTCCCCCTTAGGACTTTACCATGAATTCATGAATTACTGAGAATCATCTGCAAGTAGAAGCATGTGAACCCCTATCACTTTCCATGGCTCTTCTCAAATTGGCTCTCATGCTTTTCACTGAATACATGTTGGGTCTTTAATCCTCCCATATGAAAATACTCTCTGGTGTCAGTGTTTCTTCTGTACAGGGGTCAGTATCAATTAGGATTTTATCTCCTGGAGATTTGTCTTCAGCTGCCCAAGTTGTAAGGTTTGCAAGACTCCTCATCATTTAATTTTTTTTTGCATATGTTGTCCAGAGGTGTTTTGTTTTGTTCTTGAGATTTAAAAGCTGTATTATCTTGACTGTCTTCCCGGTTAACAACAATCTTGTAATTTTTCTTCAAAATCAACAATAAATAAAACAAAAACAGAGAACAGTTGCCGAGGACACTGGATATTTTCTGAAGTCTAAAAGCAGAGCTAAAGGAAAAAAAATCCTAACAGAGGCAGATCCAAGGGACTTTTTCATGTTTGGGTGTAATTCTGAATATACCATAATCAAAAGTAATCGCATCTTCAAACACAGGGTCTTTAACATGATAAGACTTGAAATTTTAGAAATTCTGTAAGTAGAATTTGCTGCTTCTCAAAGCATTCAAGCCAGGGATCTAGCTCAGCGGTCTAAGCACCTGCCTGGCAAGCTCAAGGTCGTGAGTTCAATCCCTGGTGCGGCAAAAAAAAAAAAAAAAGAATGCTCAAAGCATTCAAAACCTTCATTTTGATGATTAGTTGAACTTTTAGGGATTGATAATAATTTCCTTGTCTCCAACAAAGTAGGAGAATTTACCTGTGTTTTAAATGTTTGTTCCACAAAGTTCTGATGATGTGTAACTTTTAGAGTTTGTACGGGTAACTCCCTGGAGTTGTCAGGATACTTCCCTAGAAAGTTCTGAGTCTATTTTATGACCTTCTTTTAATTTTCTTTCTCTCTTTAACTTCTAGTACTCTAATATTCTATAAAGTGGTAGAAAAGGTACTTAAATTAGGGAACCATAGCTGAGATTGAATATTTCAGATATTTAAAAAATATAACTAGAGAAACTTCTTTAATAAGTTTGTTGTGGACAGATGTTTTTATCTAAATGATGAATACAAAATCAAAGTATGAGTTTGAGTTTGAATTTTGATTAATGGTGAAGCTGGTGCTCTGATTTAAAGCTCCTGTTTATAAATTTGATTTGATACTATAAAATTCCACAGTTGTTCTCATTTCGGACCTCAGGAAGCACAAGTAAATTTTGGCCTGTTAGTGAAGATATTTTATAGTTTTAGAAACTGAAGGGTGTTTTGTGATGTTTAAGCATCACAAAATTGAAGCAAATGATTCATCATGAAGAAAATACAGTAGTCAGTTTAGTTTGCTTATCTGTGAACCCAAAAGTTTAGTTTGGTTATCTTTTCAACTCAAAATGCCATGAAATGCTAAATTATAGCTGACACAGGAATTTGTCAATTTTATGTAATTTAAATAGGTATTATAATAAAGCTTTGAAATATTTGGTTATTCAAAATTTAAATAAATATTTATGTTCATATGTTTGAGATGATGTTAGCCCCTATTTTACAGTTTTAAAATCAAGACACAGTTTTGAAGACCTGTAAATGCTATATTGTGTTTCACTGTATTCTGTTTTGTTTTGTTTTGCTTTGTTTTGTTTTGTTTTCTTTAAAATAAAAAAAATCAAGACACAAAGGATGAAGAATCATATAAAACAAAATCAGCAACACACTAGGAGTCTCAGTGATTCATAACTCGTTTTTTAAATGCTGTCTATATTTTAATATTCAATAAAAGAAATTATAGATATCATTTCCTTTTCCTTTTTAATCTGAACAGTAATTTCATATCTAAATTGGATAATAATAACATGGCATTAGAGGTTCACAATTATTCTAAGTAGTGGTTATAAGATAATTTAAGGATGAGCTGAAGTGAGTGTAGATTTTATTTTAGTCTCTAAGGCATTATTGGATAGGAAGTATGTTTGGAAGTGGTAAATTTCTTTTTGCTGATGATTGGGAAAAACAGTAGAAATAGTTGCTATTTGAGTTTCTTTCCTTTCTTGAGCAAATTTGATTTTGTGTTTCTGGAGTAATTGTAACAATTAATGTTAGTAATGCTAACATGACTGGACTAACATTGGATTGGCAGACCAGTCCCTTTCAAGTCAATGTTTCAGATTAGGACAGCAATTAATTACATGTGTCACTTACTTTTGGTTCAAATCCCAGTTAGGAAATGTGACCTCTGATATCTTGTGACATGTTTGGCATTGATATTTCTGAGTTTTTCTGGAATTCTTCTGTGGCTTCAGACACACATAAGCCCAAATTGTAAGTCCTCCTTGTGTAGATTGCCTTTGAAGTACAATTAGGTACACATTATTTCTTTACTTACTAGATTTAACTTTATGAACCCCAATTTCAAATTGTGTATTTAACTTAAATTTTTCTGTCTAAAAACTTAAATTTTTCTCTCTAGCTATATGTCTCTAGCAATTTCTATTTCCTTGTGAAAATTAGGAAGAGATTGATCATTGCCTGTGTAACTAACTTTAGAAATTTGTTAGTATAAACAACTACCCATTACTATTATACTGCTCATGTAAACCCAGGCATTCTTCACAAGATTACCTATTGTATTCTCATTTCACTCTTTATCGTTTATTGTATTTCTTAGGGAAGCAGATTGGTAGGTATACTTTATCATTCTTATCATTATTACTTTATTTGACATAATAACAGTCTTACAGAAGAAATAACTGATTCTTAGTAACTATAATCTATAGTGTCTCTTTTCCAGGTACCAAATTCCTATGGCATTCATTTTGCCTTGGCTTTGTGTCTGTTTGTGTGTTTGATATTTCTTTGGCAGTCGGGGAAGGAAACAAAGCAAGGCATATAAAAATGTAAATAATCATTAAGGAATTAATCAGCAGTATGAAATAAATGAAAGATATAAGACAGAGTATATTTCAGTCCCACATGATTGCCACATATTCATTTGTAACTTTATGAACCTTCTTTGAGAGGCGAATCACAGAATGAGTTTAAGGGTCTCAGAGGCTGAAAAGACAGTCAAAAGTGAGACTATCTGGATCAAGTAGAGGGACTATAGAGTTGGAAGGTAAAGTGTATGAAAGGGCAGTGTAGGAAGGTCTTAACTGCCAGCATTGAGATTTTTATCGTGTAGCTAGAGAATGGTAAGTGTTTTTAAAATATGAAAATCAGGAAAAACACACTTATTTTTCTCTCTCCCCAGCTAGAATGAATGGTCCCCTTAAGTGTCTCTTGAGTCTGTTTCTCCCTAATCTGGCTTGAGTTTTTATCTTATAATTTTCTACCTTTCCTTCCCAGCTCCTCATCTTTCTAGTCTCTGCTGTTTTCTATCATTGATGATAGAAATTTTTCCAGAGTACCATGTTATATCGCTTCATTCTTACAGATACTTTTCTCTTGTTCATGAATCCACATAGGAGCACCATCTTTATCAAGTGGCTCCGTTGTTGCAGCTCTTTTGTTGCCCATGAAGTCCATGTGCAAAGGTGTTACTGTCTCAGACTGCCTCTCTACATTACCTCTTCTACTGCTTCCACCATTGCACTGCAGAAGCACTGGGCTCACTTTGCTTAAGGTGCCTTTCTCAGATTCCTCTTTGAATTGTCATCTCTGAAGCATCACAGTGTATCAGTTAGTTTGTTTGTTTGTTTATTTCCTTCCTTCCTTCCTTCCTTCCTTCCTTCCTTCCTTCCTTCCTTCCTTTCTTGTACTGGGGATCAAACTCATGCATACCAGGCAGGCAGTTGAGCCCCAGCCCTATTGATTACTTTTAAGTACAGTTGTGTTGTTCATAACAGCCTTTTGATTTTCTCATTTTGCATAAAATTCAAACACCTGACTGGGACTTTTCTTAACTAAAACTCTTCCCACTTAAATCCCGATGTTTCTTCTTTTCATGCCTCCATCTGATGAGACTATTCTCCATTGTCTGAGCACACTATAGATTCTTTGTTTTATAGTTTTCCTTCATTTATAGACAAGGTCAAACTTACTCTTTTTAGATCCAATTCATATACAATCTCTTTTGAAATTTTGATGCATCCCTTATTTTGAGCAACCCCATCCTTTTTTCTTTTTGCTTCTGTAGTAATATGTTTAAATTTTAGTTTTATCAGTTATTAAAAGTTTCTGTGATTTTCAAAAAATACTGCTGCTTCTTTTGTTGATTGGCAATACCTTAAGTATAGAGAATATATCTATCCTGTGTTATCTTTGAGTGTTAGTGTGAAGAATAGTAGTATAGTAGTTGAGACATTTATAATAATGAATATTCAGGCTGAGGATATAGTTTAGTAGTACAGCACTTGCCTACCATGTGCAAGAGCCAGGGTTCAGTCTTGAGAACTAAAAAGAAGAGAGGGGAATGGGGGGCAAGAAGGGGAGTAAAGGGGAGAGGAGTGTAATAATAACAATAAAAATAATGAATATTCAGTTGTGTTAACTGCAGAAGTAATTTCAAGGAGGGTCATAATAATTGATAACTTTAAATGAGTCTTCATTTTGTGACAGACAATACTGTAGAGTATGTAACCCATATTGCTGGTGAAGATAATGAAATTTAGTTGAAGGAAATTGCTTCAGGTCACACAGGTTGTAGGAAACAGAAATGAAATTTGAATGTAGGTCTATGTGATGTTATAGTCTAAGATTTTAACCATTAAATGTTTCCTTCTGGTATTTAACTGATTTATACTGTTGTCTTGGTTACTTTTCTCTTGGTAAGACAAAATACTCAATGCCCAAAATTAAAGAAAGAAAGGTTTATTTAGCTCACAGTTTGTGGAGGTTTCATTCCATAATCAGCTGGCTCTCAGGCAGGGTGGCATGGCAGAGGGGCAACTGTTCATGGCACTGAAAGACAGAAAAAACAGCAAGAACAAAAAAGGGAGGAGAAGCCGGGCGTGGTGGCTCACGC
>RJWT010016836.1:8964-19743 GCA_004365215.1 Cuniculus paca | reverse complement strand
CAATAGGACGGAAGACCTTCTGTGGCGATGCACAGTAAACGTCCTCACTTTTTTCACGACTGTGAGAAATGTGCTACAGTCACTAGCTCGGCCATAATTTATTTAACCAGGCTCCTCTAGGGCACATTTTGGTTATTTCTAATCTTTTGCTATTGCAAACAAAACTATAATGATCGGTAAGATTTACTTTGCTGAAAATTTAAAGAAACACATCACCATTAGCTTCAGCCCAAGCTTTTGATCTATTTATAGAGGCTTTTCCTGCGGGCTCTCCCTCCTCCCAGATGCGGGCGTCCTGACTGGGGAAACGTTTTAACCCACATGTTCATGTTCGCTTCCTCTCCTCCAGAGCAAGGCGAAGGAGCTGCCGCTGTCCGCTGTGCGTTTCATGGAAGAGTTGGGGGAGTGTTCCCTTGGGAAGATCTACAAGGGCCACCTCTACCTCCCGGGCATGGACCACGCCCAGCTGGTGGCCATCAAGACCTTGAAAGACTGCAACAGCCCGCAGCAGTGGACGGAGTTCCAGCAGGAAGCCTCGCTGCTGGCGGAGCTGCACCACCCAAACGTCGTGTGCCTGCTGGGCGCCGTCACGCAGGAGCAGCCCGTGTGCCTGCTCTTCGAGTACATGAACCAGGGCGACCTGCACGAGTTCCTCATCATGCGGTCCCCGCACTCCGACGTCGGCTGCAGCAGCGACGAGGACGGCACGGTGAAGTCCAGCCTGGACCACGGGGACTTCCTGCACATCGCCATCCAGATCGCCGCGGGCATGGAGTACCTGTCCAGCCACTTCTTCGTGCACAAGGACCTGGCGGCCCGCAACATCCTCATCGGGGAGCAGCTGCACGTCAAGATCTCAGACCTTGGGCTCTCCAGAGAGATTTACTCCGCCGACTACTACAGGGTGCAGAGTAAGTCTCTGCTGCCCATTCGCTGGATGCCCCCCGAGGCCATCCTGTACGGCAAGTTCTCTTCCGATTCCGACATCTGGTCCTTCGGGGTTGTCTTGTGGGAGATCTTCAGCTTTGGACTGCAGCCCTACTACGGGTTCAGCAACCAGGAAGTGATCGAGATGGTGCGCAAAGGGCAGCTGCTGCCCTGCTCCGAGGACTGCCCGCCGCGCGTGTACAGCCTCATGACCGAGTGCTGGAACGAGATCCCCTCCCGGAGGCCGAGGTTCAAAGACATCCACGTCCGCCTCCGGTCCTGGGAGGGGCTGTCCAGTCACGCCAGCTCCACCACGCCGTCGGGGGGCAACGCCACCACGCAGACCACGTCCCTCAGCGCCAGCCCGGTGAGCAGCCTCAGCAACCCCAGGCTCCCCAGTTACGTGTTCCCCGGCCAGGGCCAGATCGCGGGCTTCATCGGGCCCCCGATGCCTCAGAGCCAGCGCTTCATCCCCATCAACGGATACCCGATACCCCCCGGGTACGCAGCCTTCCCCGCGGCCCACTACCAGCCAGCGGGCCCCCCCAGGGTGATCCCGCACTGCCCCCCTCCCAAGAGCCGCTCCCCGAGCAGCGCCAGCGGCTCCACCAGCACTGGCCACGTGACCAGCCTGCCCTCCTCGGGGTCCAACCAGGAAGCCAACATCCCGCTCCTGCCGCACATGTCCCTCCCCAGCCATCCCGGCGGAGGGATGGGTATCACGGTTTTCGGCAACAAGTCTCAGAAACCCTACAAGGTAGACTCCAAGCAGCCGTCTCTGCTAGGAGACACCAACATTCACGGGCACAGCGAGTCTCTGGTTTCCGCAGAGCTGTAAAGGGCGCGACTTTTGTAAATGTGGTGGGCAGGACTCGCGAGGAAGCCGTAGGAAAGATTTATATTCAAATGTTTTTATTCAGTAAGGTTCTCATTTAGCAGACATGGCAACAAGTATCTTCTGTGAAGTTGAGCTGCGTCTCACCCAGCGGGACAGACAGAAGCCAGAAAACACCGCGCGGGCTCGGCGCTCCCCGGGTGCGACGAGGCCTGCGGTTGGGACACGCGGTTTCCACCCAGTACTGGAAACTCCACACCAGCGAGGAGGAAGAGGAGCTCACTCGCGAGCAAGCATCAGACCGAAAAGCAGAGTCGGCAGGGCCGTGTCCGTGCCTTGCCACGCCTGCCCCTTCCCTGAATCGCGTCTACCTTGTGTCGTCTCCCTGCTGCCCTCCTTCAGGACGAACGTTCGGGAGCGATACCGACTCAGTTTACACTGCACGTATTTGTATGGAAGCGATGTTCAGATGCAGTTCTGGAAACAGTAAATCGAATTTGAAATCTGGGGCGGAAATGAGCCATAGCACCAGTGTCCCATGCCCCAAGCCTCCTCTGTATCAGGGCTTCTTGGGGGGCTCAGTGTGTGCATCTTGGGGACCTCCTCTTCTGATCATTACAGCTTTCCCACACTGTTCCTTGTCACTGTGTTTACACAAGCCCTTGAACAGCACAGGGCATAGGACCCACACACGGCTGGAGGTGGGTGCTGGAATTGTTGATTGACTTCATGTTGCTGAGTTACTGATGAGGCAGCAAAGGAAGCACAGTCAGGAAAACGGTCCCTCAGCCCAGATGGGCATCCCTGGGGCAGGAGTGAGGGTCCCCAGGGGGTCAGCTCCACTGGTGCTTCCCGGGGCAGTGACACTGAGAGATAGAGGTGGCTACAGGTGACAGCAGGTGTGCAGCCATGACGGCAAGTGCGCCAGGTATCCGGGGGACTGACCACCAACCCAGACAGTGAGAGCTCGGCTAGAGCACCTGTAACCAGGAGTCTCGCCTTCTTTATTCTGTGCTAGAAATGTTCGCAGATTGTATTTCAGCCCCGAGAAGCATCAGATTTACGCGTAGTCAGAATCCAGACAGTACACCCTACTTTGCAAAACATTGCAGTGTCTCTACCAAACACCACCTGGGTTCTCATTTCAAAGGCTACCGAGAACTGAATTCTCCAATTCTTTAAGCCAGTAAACAGCAACATGATCCTTCTCGCCTTCCTCAGAGGGAGGCATCAGGTGTGCCTCTCCTGGCATCTACCTGCCAGCATCTCTGGCCAAGTTCAGAATTCTTATGGGTTTCAAGTTCTATATAGAAAGGAATTTTATATTTGATTTCTCTCTTGTTAAAAAAAATAACTCCTTTATTCTAAGGACAGTGTCTCCTGGTCTCATTTTTATTTTAAAGCTGTATGAGACATAGAGACAGGATGCAAAGTGATTCCTGCATGTATCTTGTGAGCAGAATATAAGAGAATTAGAAACACTTTCTTCTTCCATTTTTAAAAATACAATTAACACACCAAAAAATCAAGGCCATCTGTTTACCAAAATGTGTTACAACTTTCCCAATCCTGAGTCTTCAAACAGCAAACACGAACTTACAGGTACTGTGAACTCAGAATTGGCTGCATTTGGATTCACTGGGAGATAAATTGAGACATATTTTTGTGGCGTGAATAAGCTGATTCAGACGTTATATTTCTTAACTTTAGGTAAAGGAGAATATTTGAATCCTTTTGTTGCTATGCAACTGTTTAATGATGAAGCTTCAAACCACAATTTTGCTTATCATATGACAATCAATTGTTTTCCAAGAATATTTATTATTTTAAGTAAACACGACTTCCATGAATCTGAGTTTTTCTAGGAGTCCCTTAAGGGGAAATTAGCATTCCGTGAGCCAGTAAAATACTTCTCTGGAAAAACATTCTCTTGGTTAAAAAATAAATTCAAGTTAGTTTTTTATAAAGAACTATAATGTTTATTTTTAAACAGTTTGTAATAACTGAGATCATTAAGGTAAGCAAACTAAATTTCAAAACCACTTATAATAATGTATTTTCTAACAGCACTGTGATATTGCAAAACACAGTCCCTTTGTATTAAATAGTATTTTTTTCACAGACTGAAAAAATATCTTTTGCTTTGTTGACAAGGTTTTGTAAGATGACTTTATTTTTCAGATTCTTTTTTTTTTTTTGCACAAAACTATGTTTATGGTTTGTATCACAGAAGTGAAAATATATCTCTGCATTTTTATATCTGATCTGTTTCCTTGTTTCCTTTGTTTTTAATTCAGTATAGATTTTCTTCAAGTATATAATGACAGTAATTAGATAGCTCACCTTGCCAATCTTTATTTTCACTGCATGCACTTAATCACAATATTACTTAAGTTTAATTTGTTAGTGTGGGCATTTCAAGTAGACAAGCTTGGAATTGTAATGACAAGGAGCCTATTTTATATTGAGGATATATGCATTTGTATTTCACACACCAGAGATGATATTAAACACTGATTATTTTATGCTGCTGTTTATTAAAAATGTTTACTATAAAATATTATTTCCTGAATATTGCTCTCATACAAGTATTTGGGAATTTTCATATTATTTCTCCTGAGGACTGACATGCTAAGGAAAGGAATTGCAATCCCCATACTCTCTTACTTCACTGAAATGATTTTTTTGAGTAGGCTTTTAACACAGACTTGGGAGGCTAAGGGTGTAGCTTAGTGGTCCAGTGCTTGTTAGCATGGATGAGGCCCTGGGTTTGATCCCCAGCTCTTAAAAAATAAGATAGCATTCTTTCCCTAATGACCATGCATAGAGGGAAGAATCCCAGTGATTTCATAACCAGATACTGCCTCCCTGTGTGTGACAAGGTTGGAACTTTGAAAATCAATATCATATATTGCGTGATTGCAACCAACAGAATGTAGGCAACTGGAAATGAGAATAGAGTTGTATCCTCTTCTGCCTTGACATTTGCAGATGAACTTAGACATCAAAACTCATGTTTTAAGACTCCGAAGAAGAAAAGCCTGCCCAACTTAGATCCAAACCACATTGATAAAATAAAACAAATGCAGCCATTCCATTGTCACAGCTTATCTTTATGACCCTCCTTACCCAAAAGAGTTTCCCATCTGGTGATTAATACACACTATCAAGGAAAATGGGTCTCACTATGAAAGTTCAAAGAATGTGTCCTTTTCTGCTGTTCCACACGGAAGGATGTGCAGTAAACCCTTCGGGGCCTAGCCATCTGTTTCCGTTACAGTGCCTGTCACCACCTCAACCATCCAACTCAGTAAAGAACCACTTGATGTGGCGGTGAGATCCCTGGGCCCTGGGGTTCTTCTCTCCCCTGAACCAACCTTGATCCACCCCCTTCTTATCCTCTGGCCCCTCCAGCTGTCTCCCATCCCTTCATCTCTGCGTCCCTTCATTCCCTTCTTTCCTTAATCACCCACATCTACAAGTTCCAGGCACCACCCCACTGTACATAGTGAATAAAGAAGAGTTCTGTTATCTATTCTCCTTCAAAGATGAGTCCTATCTTGAGATTTGTCAAAGTGGGGTTCAGCAGCACCATCCAGGAACTCGTTAGAAACCCAACAATCCAGCCCCATCTCGAAGCAGAGACTCAATGGGTGAGACCAAGTAATCTGTGTTTTAACAACCCTCCAGGTAATTCGGACACAGGCTAAAGATCAGGAGCCATAGGACCCATCTGCTCTCACTTAAGTCTGAAATGTGCCCCCAGAGTCTGGCGTTCAGAGGTGGAGTTTTAGGATGGCAATTGGATCATGAGGGGGCTGTGTTCATCAGTGCTTCCCTCCGTGGGTGAATTCCTAGCCAAATTTGCTATTAAAAGGTGGGGTCAGGTTGTAGGAAGTGGGTCCCTAATTAGGTGCCTTTGGAGGATGGATCTCTGGCCCTGGCTCCTCCCCTCTCTCTCTGCTTCCTGTCTGCCATGGGGTGAGCATCTGTCCTCTACCTGCAGCTGTCCTTTCTTCCTTGGAGCCACAGACCATGGACTGAAACTTCTGTAACTGTAAGCCAAATAGACCTCTCCTTTAAATTGCAGATGTCGGGTATTTTGTCCCAGCAACAGGAAAACTAATATAGACCCTAATTTAAAAGCATTGGGTAGAGGTGGGTAGTCATTACATCCTTAATAATGTAGTACACATATAAGCATTTAATAACATTTTATCCACTTTATTCTCCTTTAAAAAAATCAAGTTTTACTTAAACACTGGCACTAAAAACAATGGTGTTTGACTTTGGTTATGTTTTCCTTTAGTTGTTCACTTGAGTACAACACAAACAGCACAGGCTGGGGCACAGACCGACTATGCGTAGCCTTAATCATGATGCACCCCTTCTAGTTTATCCAAGACCCTCATTCTTGGATATTGGCTGAAAGCTTTTCCCTTTATAAGAACAAGCTTGAAGCAGCTGTGTGTATGTGTGTGTGTGTGTGTGTGTGTGTGTGTGTGTGTGTGTGTGTGTGTTTTCTGAGACGGGATCTCGCTTTGTAGACCAGGCTGGCTTCGAAGTCAGGATCCTCCTGCCTCAGCCTCCCAGGCCTGTGATTACAGGTGTGAGCACCACGACCAGTGCTGGTTCCTTCCTGCACCTTTTTGATTCTTGGGCAGACAGTGAGCAAAGCAGAGAGCATTCCCTCCACGTGCCCCTTCCCCGGGTCACCTATAGGGAACAGCAGGCACAGAGCAGAAGGCTGCTGCCAGCCTTCCTCCCCGCTCTGCACTCGGGGACACGGAGGCCAGTTGCAGATGCCGTCTCCTGTGGCGTGGGCTGCTGTCCTGCAGCTGTGGCCCGTCAGTCCCTGGGTGGCTGTGAGCTCCTCCGCGTGGGCCTGGAGGCCCGGGAAGCCCAGCCAGAGGGGCCCGCAGGGCTCGGGTGAAGCTCATACTCCTCTTAATTTATAGAGCGTTTGTTTCCAGCAGGCAGCTCGCACGGCAAAGGGGAAGTGCGAGATTAGAGAAGGCAGAGCAGGGAAGCACGTAAGGGAGAGGGGGAGAGGAGGGTTTACTTCCCGGCTAGTCAGACTGCCCCAGAGGGTCGTTAGCACAAAAGCCGGGGAGTCCTGGGGCGCTGTTGGCCTGGGGTCAGGAGCCATGGGACGGAGAGGTCGAGGTGACCCTGGGCATCCTGAGCCGATGAAGCACAAGGAGCCATCCATCTCGGGTCTGGATATGTGGACAACGAGCTAGGCCCACATCCCTGGCCACCTAGGGGCACAGGGACAGGACCTGGCCGGCCCGGGCTGGAAGGTGCGCGCCTTGCTGAGGGAGCTCCCGTGAAGGTTTTTCCCCGAGAACGGGCTGCGGGATGAGCCAGGACGTGCTGTGCCCTTCAGAGAAAGCCACCTGGCGACCTGCTGAGAGCAGAGTGACTCCGGAAACACTGGCTTCCAAGGAAGATGGTCCAGCGTGCTCTTCACACACACACAGGCCCTGGATTCCATCTTTTTTTTCTTTTTCTTTTTCTCTTTTTGAGACAGGGTCTTGCTATGCATTTCAGGCTGGCCTTGAGCTCACTTTGTAGCCCAGGCTGATCTTGAACTCACAAGGATCCTCCTGCCTCAGCCTCCTGAGTGCTGGGATTGCAGGCATGTGCCACCACGCCCAAAATACCACTGAAATAAAATAAATAGAATGACTCCTTTAGATTCCTCTGCCCTCCTCTGCCCTCTCATGCAACTCTGTCCCCAGCGCCCTCCTTCCTGGAGCTGGGGTCGCGGGGAACCCTTCCCTTCTCTGCCAGATGCAGGTTGGGGCTCCAGCTCAGGGTAGGATTCGATGGTAAAGCATGTGCTTCCTGTGCTTGAGGCTCTGAGTTCAGACCCCAGCGCAGAAAATCATAACTATTTATTCTTTTTTTTTTCTGTACTGGGGATTGAACTCAGGGCCTTCTCACTGAGCTGCGTCTCCAAGCCTTTTTTATTTTTTATTTTGAATAGTCTGAAACTTGTGATCCTCCTGCCTCAGCCTCCACAAGTTGTGGAATTAACGGCATGCACCACTGTGCCTGGCTTTAAAAACATTTTTCCCAAGTGTCTTTTTCGTAAGGGTTATGAGATTTAAGTGAGCTAATTAATTCTAACTGGAGAAATGCACTGACACCAATTCTCAGAAAACATAGTCTATACAATCATTACAATTTTTCAGTAATACAAATTCTTCAGAATTGGCCCCAGCATTTAACGAGCATATATGTAAATACACCCTGGGACCTGGCCCATGGGAGTTGCTCAAACAGTGGCAACACTGCTGTTCACTTTTTATAAAGAGATGCACTATTTTCTAATGAAGCAAATAGAGCGCAGAATATTCCATGTAATTATTCACTCGTAAGCCTGATGCTGAACAGGTGGTCCTGGGGCGGAGAGGGGGGGTGGCTTAGCCCCTCAGTCACTTCCCTCATTTCCCTTCAGGCCGAGCACTAAGTAAAAATAGTCTGGGGACAAATCCCAACACCAGCCCAGCCCGCTCTGCCTCCCAGCCAACTGCTGCCCTGAAGCCTTTCCCACACTGCTGGTTCCTGGAACTACCCGGGTGAGCCGGTGCACAGGGAAGAGGTCTGATACACAGCTGTGTGTGTAGGCACTGAGAAGATCACATTTCGGCACGCCCTACAGCAAAGAAGGGGACCCGATTCTCCCGAAACATTTCAGTCCTGGGGAAGACCCCAGGGGGCTGCAGTCTTCACCCCAGGTCCCAGGGTCTCTGCCTGGCATTCTGAGCCACTTTTCATACTTCCACAATGAGAGTCCAGCACATGCCTGCCACAGAAAGCAGATCAGGTGCCTCTGAGCAGGCAAACAAGGCTAACGCAGCTCCCCCAAAAGGGCCTTGATGCCCAAGCTAATGTGACAAATGGGCCGCTTGGCCAGGGGCTGCCCCAGTTTTAGTGTGGAAGCATCCTTGGTCTCAGGCCCACCAGGGCTGCGGGTCGCCAGGCAGAGACGGGGCGGGAAGGCCAGCAGCATCAGTTTCGAGGGCCTCTGTGAACCGTGACACACGTGTAGCAAGAAGCAAGGACAAGGTGTCCCCTGTGCCTCAGGCCCCCTACAGGAGGGAGAGCTAATTATTTTGTAATTAACATTATTCTGAAAGGCAAGGCACTGGATGCTTTCCACTTTAAACAGAGGAACACAGCTTCTAGAGCAGCGGCTTTTACAAGTGAAAATCGTGTCTTCAGACAGAAATTTCAGGAATTCAGAAGTCACTGGACTCTGCTGCCCACCTCCTTCTCTCTGTTTGATCTTTGAAGATTAGCATTCGGTATTTGCAGGACATTTATATTGAGGAAGGAATATAAGATTATGAAAAGCAGAGAAACCCAACTCTGGGAACACACATCAAAAGCTCTCCCAGACAAAGAGGAGGTGGTGTGATCCGGAAGCAGAGTCACTAGGAGCACGCGTGCCACACTTCGTTTTCTAGTTAATAGCGAGACGCAGGTCAAAACACAATCTGAAACACTTCTCATGGCTGAGCTGACATGGGTGACCTCCGCCTCCCATCGCACCTGAGGACGGGGTTCAAATCCAGATGAGGCTAGCACTTCATACCGGTGCGTATTCCTGGAGGACGAGGAAAACAGTCTTTCAGTTTAAGTAAAACCAGAACATCTGTCTGAGGCCTGAGGAAGAGAATGCTTTTTAAAAAGAGGGTGAGGGGAGCCTGGTGTTAAATTTGGAGACAGCACCAGGAACATCACGAATGTGAAATAATTACACTGTCCGTTGCTCTGCTCACTTAGGATGATGAAAATTTGCATGTGAGCCTTAGTTTGGTCTTTAATTTTAAAGATTTCATACCCACGATTATCCCGAGCCGGTCATATTACCTGGTTTTCAGCTCTTTTGGAGCTCGAGCAGGCTAAACCCACCTCGGTAAGGGGCCAACCTTTTGGCACATAAAAACCTCTCTTAGTCAGTAGCTGTGCACTCTGGGTAAAAAGGTGAATTAGTTATCTACTTCTGCATAACAAAACACAGGCCCGACATCCCTAACCTGAAATCCAAAATGCGGCCAACCTGAAGCTCACAGTTTCATGTTTTGAAGTATTTGGGATTTCAGAATTTTGGGTCAGGGGTGCTCACCCAGCAGTCTATGTAAATATTCCAAACTCCAAAAAACCCCAAACTCTAAAACATTTCTGGTCCAGAACATTTCAGAAAGGGACCTTAAGCCTGTACCACCACCAAGGCATCTTCGAACAGCTCCCACATCTGAGTCCCCTCTTCTCTCTGTTGGGTAAAGGCGTGGCGTGACTCAGTTCCTAGTGAGTGTGGGACTCGGACTCTGATTTCTTGTTGCAGTCTACCAGGGGCCACTCTGAGCTCCTAGAAGCTACTCTCGTTCTTTATTCTGTGGCCCTCCCGTTTCCAAAGGCAGCAGCAGGGACTCTCCCTCCTCCGAAATCGCTCCCACATTGACTTCAGGAAAAGCCCGGTCCCATTTACAGGCCACCTGATTAGGTCAGGCTCACCCTGGAAAGCCTCAAAGGCAAATGCACCATTTAACCTAATCACAGGAACAAGCCACATCGTATTCACACTCCTGGGATTACACAAGGATTACAGGTCCTGGGGATTGTTTTAGAATTCCACTTACCATAAAAGTATGACACAACGTTTGTCTTTTCAAACCTCTTGTCTTGCTTGTAGAAGGAATGTTTATGAGCAGAAGCTGCAAAAAGTGATGGGATCATTGTGGTTTAGACATAAAAGAGCCTCCAAAGCCTGGTATGCTCGGAAGGCGATCGCATCGTGGGACTGCTGCAGCTGACTTGGTTCGGGAGTGAGGCCTGCTCAAAAGAGGCAGTCACTGGGAGTGCGACCTGCAAGGGTTCATCTCCCTGCCAAGTTCTTTCCTGCTCTCTCTGCTTCCTGTTCACCATGATGCGAGCAGCTCTCCTTTGCCTAGGCCCTTCCACCACGCCCTCTTGCCTTGGAGTCAGTAACCATGGACTGAACC
>RJWT010016835.1:0-19648 GCA_004365215.1 Cuniculus paca | reverse complement strand
ATTGCAGCCATCAAGGATGTCCAATTATCTTGTTTCAAAACCCTGTATTGCTTTCATTGTTTTGTTTTGATTGATTTTACTCTATTCTGTGTTGTTTGATTGTATTATGTCTGAAGGTGTAGGCAACTATTATGAAGATAACAAGAAGCATTATGGTAGCCACTGCTGTTTTACTAAGTATCTCGAAGTTCTGTATTGCTTTCATTGTTTTGCTTTTCTTTTTTTTTTTTTTACTGGTTTTATTCTGTCCTATTTTGTTTAATTTTATTTATTCCTGATGGTATGGCCAGTTATACTGAAGATAACAAGAGGCATTATGGTAGCCATTATTGATTGCCTTTTACCCTGTTTAGAAGTCATGTACCATGTTCATTGTTTTGTTGTGATTGACTCTATTCTCTTTTATTTTGTTTGGTTATATTCTTTTCAAAATAAAAAAAAAGATTCTCTGTTGTTCAACGTGGGATGCAAAATCTTTCCTAGAACTCATACCTATTATTCAACTTTATTCCCATCTCATTTCAGATATGCTTCAGGGATTAGGGCTCAGAACAAGCTATATGTAATCTGTACTCCCATCGGTACTAAACTATGACAGTTTAAATATGGTTGAGTATAGAGTAGTTTGAAGAAACTAGAATGCATTGGAATAAAGAGAACAATCAGGAGTTAACTGGACTAAATAATTCGTACACTGAAATTCATTCTTGGTGGTGGTGGTGGTGGTGGTGTGTGTCATTATAATCTGTCTCTTAAATACAATGTTCACATGGCAAAGACCTGTTTTTGCTTCCTCAACATTTGGTCTACATAGTAATCCTAAAATCAAACATGTAATTCTTGAAGAACTAAAACAGAAACTCTAGGATCCAAACTTCTATTCTTCCTCTAATACTAAGAGTGTGACTTTAGACAAGTTCTTAATAGGTCTGTGCCTCATTTCTTTCGCTTGAAAAAAAAGGGGAAAAACAGGAGTCGATAATTAAATTTGACTAAGACCTTTCTAAATGTGAATGCAAGTCCCTGTAATATCTATTTCAGGTTTGTTTAGATCACATAGCTGTTCTTGGACATAATGGCACTTTATTTTTTGTTAAAGGAAATCTTCAGCTCCATCACTGCATACACAAAACTACTTCCGTCGCTACTTGAAAGCAAATTCCTCTTCAAGGTTCACAGTATATTAGAGACAGCTGCATTGCTGAGGTTCATCCAGAAACTTTTAAAAAGCTGCAGATATAGCCCATGCAATGACATGGATCATGGAATGAGACAATCCCAGGCGTTCACATTGCCCTTGCCTTACTCTCTTCATTTTACATACTCTGGGATGTTGCCTCTGTGTATTACGTTGTGTGTATGTGCACATGTGCAAGTATATGAGTTGAGTTTGAATATGGTCCCTGAAGGGACAGAGAAGCTCTCTGAAATAACTCTTAAGAGCTAATTTTCAAAGGAAGATAAAAAATTTTTTTTAAATGTATTATTTCTAGTTACTGAAAGTTTAACAATAGTTACTACCTCTTAACTTTCAAAGAATCAAACCTCACATCAATACACAACCCCTGGGTATCTTTCCATATTGCCCTGGAACCCAGAAGTGTTTGTCTGGAAAACTTAATTCTGAAGTCAGAATGACCAAAACAATACTAAACTAAGGTAGTAAGAATTCTGGCATAGAACTTTTCCAGCAGGAGCAGAAAAGAGTTATGACTTCGTTTCTTTCCAGAACAGTCCACACAACTGCTAGACAGCCATAGAGACATAAATTATTCTCACTGGGAACAACACATCTGATACAACAGGGGGTGGGCAGGGGGCCTCAGGAGCACCTCAAGAATCTGGGGCTTCCTGAGAGGCGTTTAGGGAACTCAACTCTGAAAACAGTTCCAGGAGTCTAACAGGTATATTTAATGACTATCTAGAGACAGAAGTTCCTTAATTAAATATATCCAAAGAGGAGACAGAAACTTTGGGATTCTCATTTCATTTCGCTCCCCCAGAATCTCTTCAGATCACACTTGGGTTGTTCCAAGTAAATTAGGACGTCCTTCACTGTTGCTGGGAAAAACATTTTAATAGTACCAGGTCTATTGTTTTATTAAACAACAGGTCATGCAAATGTAGTATTTTATGAAAGCATGTCTACACTACACATGTAAGTAAATTATTTTTTAAACAGACTCTGCAATTCCTCTCGAATATATATTAATAAAATAGTTTTTTTGGTAAAAATGTAGGGGGAGACATGAAATTCTGTCTGTAGGTAAAGAATGAATTTCCTAACTTGGATCTAACGGGTGTAAAGTCCCTTGTGCTGCTTATTAAGCTGAAGCCTGCAGGTTTCAGCTCTCAAATATTTGGCTCAGTTGTTCGGGATGGGTACAGGGCTCTGTACCTTTACAAAGGCCCAGAAATATGCTGATGTAGGAAATACACAGAACCATACTCTGTGTTTCTCAGTCTTCCCAGTATGGGTTGCACATTGCCCATCAGCTGATCCCTGCTCAACAGTCAGTGCAGAAAGCCTTCAGCCAGGACTCCTTGAACATCTGATAAAACTTCCATTTCCGCCAGGCCAGCCAGAAACAGGCAGAAAACCATCTGATCCTGAACTCAGGTCTCTTCTGCCACACTGCACAAAGCTGCCACAAAGAAAACACACTGGCCAACTGCTGTATTATTGCTGGCAAGCACCAAAATTTGCTCAAAACCTTTACAAATGAAACCCAGCTGCGTAAGCTCAATACCAGATGTCTTCTACAATGTGCGGCTCTGATAGATTAAATTGAGCATATGAAAGAGATGAAATATATGAAAATCTAATTTACAAGATGTTTGTCATTAAGTTTATTTTTTAAAAAGACAGAAAATTATATTTTTCAATATAAGAGACTAAGTAGTACAGATTAATAACATTCCTAATAGCTCCTAAAACGCTATGTCATGAGCAAACTGGTATATATTCATAAAATTCAGGCCTAAAACAGTCTCCAGAAATGCCCCACTGAAAGAATGTCACGTGTCTGTGAAAACACACGATTCGTCATGAGTCTCCTTTTCATGATGCCCATGCTTCAACT
This sequence comes from Cuniculus paca, assembly GCA_004365215.1. Classification (NCBI taxonomy): domain Eukaryota; kingdom Metazoa; phylum Chordata; class Mammalia; order Rodentia; family Cuniculidae; genus Cuniculus; species Cuniculus paca. Next base: position 16,565 of record RJWT010016835.1, on the reverse strand, counting down.
CGAACATGCTCTCACTCAGGGAATAGGAAATTAAGTAGGAAATGTTTTGTGATACTGTCAGATTTCACTAAGCTGCAATAGTCCTATGAAAACACAGACATGAGAACCATGTGTGTGGATCTGTGCAATACACATGGGAAGATGTATGGAGTGAGAAGGCCACCTGTTCAGCGACCTCAGCTAAATGGAATCTACCCCTCTTCTGCACGCAGGTCACCACGGAGTTCCATGCTGTTGTCGCTGGTTTCCAGGTCACTGGACAAACTGTGTTAGCCTCAGCTGATTTCAGAGACTGAGTTAAATCGAGAGAGCTACTCAGACATTCCTCCCAAGAAATGTGGCAATGGCCCTCACTCTTAGGAGTTTATGTTTCATCTATAAAGATGGCATATTACTATTACAATGGTAATCTTTTAAAATTTTTATTAGAAACTTGTTGCTTTGTAATAGAATCTGAAAACAATATTCATTTGAGCATAACTCAACCAAGACAAAAAATTCAACTGAGATTTAGTCACATTGAAAAAGAACATAATCATTAAAATGAAAACTATAAAGAGCTTGTTTTCAGATTTGAATAAAAAACAAGTCGAAATATTGATTTGCTTTCTTCAGATCTGAAAAAAAATTTTTTAAAAGAGGAACCAAACAAAATAAAGCTAAATATTAGCCAGAGCATAGTTTGATAATAAACATACCTAAAAAAATAGTAACTGAAAGATAACTTCATGAAGCGTTTACAAAACAAACGTTGGCCTAGCTTATAGTTGAAAGTAAACAGAAATGGGTAAAGTTTTAGATGCCTTACTGTACTAGACTGCATCTCACTTGGCTGGTACAGGTACTCATAAGGTTTGTCAAAAGTGATTTACAGAGTCACATTAATTTTCCTGTGGATGTGAGAAGAGACTGAAGCATAGTTTCAAACACTAAGTTCCCAGAATCCAATCTAATGAATGACGTACAGTGGTATCTTCAAACTCATAGCCTGATCAGGGATTATAAATGCCAAATATATGGTGCTCTTTGTAAGATGTCAGATTTGAAACTATTATTTTAGTAAAGGAGTAAAAACTATATTTAACAATCTCATAGAGCTAAAATCTTTCAAGTCACTACACTACTTATTTTATATTTTTTTCTGCTGCCACCTACGCAGCTGTAAGAGAAAGGGACAGAGCTTCTACCTGAGAGGTCCAGCAGGAGAGTGGCCCACATAATGATAATTTACCACGTACAGTATAAGGAGAAGGAAATTTACAATGGGGTATAATAATCAAGGGGATCTCATTTAACTTAAACTACTAAGGAAAAAATTAACATGCTATGACATTTAAACAAACATACAGATAAGCAAAGCAGAAAGGCAAAAAACCTTTGAGGTTGTGAAAACTATGTATGTGAAATACCTGCATGAGAAAAAGGCTTAGGTTTTTTTTTTTTTTATCTTTACCATGAAAGACTTATGCAGCTAATGTTCAATAAGAAGTGAAAAGAACTATAAAACCAATCAGGATGTAGCTAATAACAAAACTTATAAGCTCTACAGAGATTTGGATTTTACGCTAAATGCAAAGAGCACTGATTAAAGATTTCAGACAGAAAGGAGCACACACAGGCAGCCAAAAGAGAGGGCTGTCCGGAGGACTGCAAAGAGCATGAGCATGAGACCAATATTTCCCTTTGTGTGTTGTTTCTCTACTCAACCTTTGTCTACTAAAATTTCTATTCTTTGAAGCCAAAACATTAGCATACAATGCGATTTAATATGAATGGCTAATTATCAAAGGAATGTGATACAGACATATGGAATAGAGAAATCAGTTTATCAAAAAGCCACAACCCCTTCAGAGTTAAAAAAAAAATTGAGAACCTTAAAAGAAGAATGAGGTTACGATGAATGTATAGTTGTCAAATCACCATAACTATTTAACAGTAACATTTCCCAGCACATATATATATTAAGGTAGAAAAAGTAGATATTTTGTAGGTGACAATCAAGACCAAAAGAGTGCATTTGGACCTAACATGTAGCAGGAAGCCACACAGAAAACTTAGCTAGTCATGATAGCTTTTCTGCAGTTACTTTAGGTGGTTTCTCTTATTTGAAGATTTCCTTATATAAAGTCTAAAAATAAGTATGTACTTGAAAAGTTAAGGAAAAAACATTCACAGATTTGTCTCTGGTAGTTCTAAATCAATAGAACATTAAAAATTATTATGTTGTATTCATTCATTTGGCTTAAAGATAAAAAATTAATTTGATGCTATTCTGATGTTTGTATTACTATTATTCTAAAGTCCCTTACGTATTTGTAATCTAAAGATTATATAAGCACAGCTTTTCATATGTAAGACTTACATATATGGTGACCACCCCTGCTTAATGAACATAACTTCTTATAAAAAGGTAAACCAAGTAATTTGAGTGCACACTCAATAGTTATGTGGATGTCTATTACCCAATCTGCTCCGCAGACCTTAAGTTGAGAACTATAGTTTAGTCATTTTTCCCCCTAGGTAAATCACCACAGAGATCGAATTCCCTCCATCTGCGATGCTCACCACGACTTGCAGTTACTGCAGATTAATAGCCTGAGATTATTAGCAATGCCGCATAATAGCTGTAGTAGAAAACATTTTAAAAACAGAACCACATTTATGCATTTAACAGCTGTGTTGGTCTAACAGTTCAGATTTTCACTATATTTTGCCATATGGTTACAAGGATCATTTTTCACATAAAAATATTACCAAAACTTGACACCCTATAGCAGCATTACCAAGCTAATTTTGAAACTACACATTCATGACTGTGTTTGTTATTCCCTGTTACTGGATTCCCTATTTGCCCTAATTTTGCTTAAAATTATCTTGTAACATATTTCACGAACTTTTAGTGTAAACCAAGTCAGACCTCAGTATTGCACTAGGAAAACTGGAATATGACCTGGCAGTGGAGGGACAGGATGTAAAATCGAAGTTAAGAGAAACTGTAGGGGTGATGGAAACTAAGATCCGGGCTTGGGGATTTTTTTTTTTTTAAATCTTCAGTACAAACAGGTTCCTACTCCCTATCTCACTTTTTCATTTCCTGTAACTGTCTTTACTGATGTGGAACCAGTCTTAAACTAAAGAAAAAAATACGGGAGCCAACTTCTATTTTAATCTTATTGCTGTAATAACCTCTTACCATGGTTCTGTGCGGAGGGGGGACTGTAAGAATTTTCATGCATACATGTAACAGGAAAACTTCACCTTTTTAAATGTCAGAACATGCAGCCCCTCCCTGTCAGTCAGGGCACACTGCTTCTACCACTGTCTTGGGATAAGAAACAGCCTCTTAGCTTTTAGGTCTGTCAGCCCAGCATTCTTCCTAGCTACCAGTAAATTCCTTCAGCAGAACTTAAGAAAAATGGTAGTGAGCAAAACAATACTTCAATGCTGTTCTCACCATGCCATAGTCATCAGGCTGGCCTGTGATGGATTCTCTACTGTATTTGAACAGTAAATGAGCAGGGCAGTACAGGTAGCTCAATTCTCAATAGAATCCAATTCAAGCCAAAATGAGCACTACTGATTTTCACCACTAGGTCCTATTTTCACTTCGAAAGGGAATTTCACATTTAAGAATTTCTAGTTTTAAAGAATTCATCTCTGAAGCAAACACAGTGTACCAATATAAAAAACATGAAGTTCAAAACCTCTACCAAGATGTACTCTTGCTGCCTTTTTTCTAAGCCTGTGTCTGCTCAAGTAAAACATTCAAGATAAGATTTAGGCTGAGATAAGACTTATGCTGATCAGTTCCCCTCTATGCAGGCCACTCTTGCTACTGCCCCACGTACAAAGCTTTCCTCTCCATCTACTGTGACTGCACCATTTGGGGTGCAAGTGCAGTACTGTACATATTTCTTCCATTTTAAGCCCCCAGGTTTTCCTGTATTTAGTTAATGATTTATTTGTATCAGCCCACAGCTCACACTCTCCAAATACTGTATCTCTAGATGTCATTTTGAAACCAGTTTAATTTAAATAAGAATTTAAGGTCTCCCAATTTTAATCTTGGCTTTCGTCACCTACCTAAGAGGTCACAGCCACTTATCTAGGCTCTGTATTTACCCTTTTTTGTGTGTGATCATCATTTGCCTCAGGTAGCTGCTGAATGACTAAACTAAGTAGAAAGTTGTCTCTGAATATGGCACTTTGGGATGTCATGGCACACAATGTAATTCCAGCACTTGGGAGGCTGAGGCAGGAGGATCACCAGGAGTTTAAGGCCAGCCTGGGCTACATGAGTTTAAACCCAGCCAAAGCAAGACCACGTCTCAAAAAACAACAATAACAACAACAACAACAACAACAACAACAAAAACATGGCACCTTGTTAGTCAATTGTTTAATTAGTTAAACTGATAGTTCCTATATAGCACTCTATGTAGTCATCAAGGTAAAATCATAAATTATGTAGTGTATTTGTAGTTGCTGAGAAATTCCTCAAAAAATGTTAAAGCTCACTGGTGAGAAAGCCTGAAATATCAGTTGGTATTCAACAGATTAATCACACTAAGATGAGCTATTAGATTCCTCCCACTTTTGTCTTCTATTATTTGATTATCTTCTATTATTATGGGAACTATTAATATTAGTAATCGCAAGCTCTCAGTAATATTATCCACCAAACACTAGTCTATTGTATATTTTGTATATTGTATATTTATTCTCATTTAGTAAATTAACTAATTCTGTGGTAAACAACTGTTACTCCTGTCATACAGTGGACAAAATTGGGACATCAATAAGATAAGTTATTTGCATTCACAACCTAATAAGCAACAGAGCTAATATTCGATCTCAGACATCCTGGGTCCGGAACTCACACTCTTTACCTCACTACAAGATAAACAAGTAGAAGTAAACACACCACACACATGAGTCCTGGACAAGGAGTTTTATAGGAAGACTATATGACCCAGAAGAAAGCAAGGAATGCATCTGGGCTTCTGCCACCTCACTGAAAAACAAGATATTATTTTATACAACGTGACTGTGAGGGTATCAATTTAGGGTTCAAAGATTCTGTATTGGTATGTGACCTCTTTGTTTTTATTGGCGCAACATAGTACTAAATTCACATGTTTCAAAGGAAATATTAATTTTTTTAAATTAGTTCCTTCAGACAATAAAGGAAATAGCAGTAGTCAGAATAGAATAAGAATTTTACCTCATATCTGTCACATTTTGAGGTCCCTGCAAGTTTCTTAAAAAGTAAGTTCCTTAAGGCCTTTGTATTCTTTTACAGAAAGTATCAGATTACAACAACTTTTGAAGAATAAACAAGCAAACCAAGTACAAAACATACTTATCATCCCTGCAAATACACAAAACTCCTCTTAATTACAATTATCTAAACCAGAAATTAAAAGCGCTTGTCCCTAGAGCCAATTCATAAAATATTTTAGTAATGTCATGAAATACATGGAGGTTACTAAAAGATTAATTCTATAAATGCCAATTAAAAGTGCATGCCAAGTGATGATACACAGTATTCTCAGAAACAATATAGCCAAATTAATTCTGTAAATCACATTCACAAATACACAAAGGTGAGTTACAAATGTATTTCACTGCTAAACATACCCCTTTTATGATTTGGCTTTCTTTTATAAAGACATTATTTCCAACTTTATAACTCCCTCACTATAATCACTACCACAGATAATTATTTCATACTCATTAAGTAACCTAACTTGAAAAAAGTTCAACTACTCAAATACTTAAAAATAACCTTTTAAATTTGTTTTTAGTAAGCTTGATAAAAGATACAATTCATCCATAGAAAATTATCACAAGTTAAACCCCTATTCTCAAATGCTGATAAACACTTCATACCTTCACATACTTTATTTACCATCACCGTAAAATACAGATCGACTTATGCACCTGTATAAAAACAGCAGTGAACTTCAAAGTTAATTAGGTAATCTATAAAAATCCAACAGCAGAAAGATACAGCAATCAAAACAAAGTTTGTTAGAGCTGTTAATGTCTTAGGTTCCTCACAGATGGACTGTCACAGTGTGTGCAGAATTAATCCAAACTGGATCGTATGTAATTCTGGTTAGAGAAAACAGACCTGCAAATCCTGTTATAAGTATTCTCATCGATTACCTGGAAAGTTTTGCCCTCATAGAGAAAGCAGTATAACTACAGAGCAGTCGGAGGATGAGGGATGGAAATCTGTAGCCACTGAACCTCCGCCCTGCACTTTCCCTTCCGTGCTGATCGCTGCAAAACCCAGTATAGGACGGGCTCCGTGCCGTCCGCACCGCGGTGGGGCCCTGACCTTACCCGCGGCTGCACACACAGGAGAGGGAGCGGCCCTGGTCCTGGAGCAGCCCAGGCCCCTGCGTAGCACAGCTGCCGCCTCCTCTCAGGGAGCCCCCATCGCACTCTGCTCAGACCTTCCGGCGGGCCTGCCAGCAAGCCCGAGGTAGGACGTGCAAGACAAGCCTGTGACAAACTGGTTCTGTCACCACAGAGACTTCCACAGATCACCTCGTGGGGAGGACGACAAAGGGCGGGGAGGACCCCCGCAGGAGCCCGACCCAGCCCCCGGCATGGGGCCAGCCTGAGGGGAGGGGAGGGGGCTCGCCCTGCAGGGCATCCCAAGTCCCCCCTCTCCAGGGCAGCTGTGAGGCACCCAATGCGGACCACACTTGGAGGGCTACTGTCAGAACATAGCTGCTGTCTCTGCTCAGAACTGTAACTGAGAAATGTAGAGCGCCCAGGAGGAAGGACCGTTTCTTTGATGGAATGCCTGAGATACTACACACATCAAGGCGTCACGGTGCTGCGGTTTTCTCGCACTGCACACCAATGTTTAAATCATGAATCGAACGCACAGATATGAATACGGGTCACAGGAAAAGTATCTCAGATGAACACTGAAGTTAAAAAGTTTCAGTTAAGCTACTCACCAATTATTTCTTAATTACCAACGATTTCTCAATAGCTATAATTTTAAGGCATCTATTCAGAAAAAAAGTGCAGTGATCCTAATCAACATAAGTTTTCAACTTTTTAACTGTGATTATATCTCAACCTAAACTATGAACATATTTATAGCTTTATTTTACAAAATGGTGAATAAACATTTTTAACACTAAAGACCTCTTTTTAAAAATTTTTTTTTCTTTGAGAATCATCAATAATAAAAAACCAGCAAGAAATATAACTGAGTTGTCAGTATGTGTAGACACTACAACGACATCATGGACACAGACAGAAGCAGCTACTATACTGTATCTGCTTGTCTAAGGATTTATGGATATGAAAGCAGATATACACAAGTGGCTACAGCTAAGATATCGCCATATTTATTTTGGTATTTGGCCAACTGTTTCCTTGGGGAAAAAGTCTCCACTATGATCTCCATCACCTCTCCACCTGCACCTCTCTGGGCCGTCGGAATCCCCCTCCAGCCGTGGGAAACCCAACAAGTGTGTCTTCTGATGTGAAAGATACTGCAATCAACTGAATGTTCTCAAGCCACACTTTCACGGGGTGAAATTTAATAGAAATACAGTATTTCTAGCCACCTAGACATCTTGAGAACTTAGGCACACATTTCACAGGAGCCATGTAACTTGCCTGTCGGGAAAATCGGAGTTTGGGATAGTGAAGAGGGATTGCCCTTCAGTATCCCTTATGAAGGAATGTTCCTTTTGGCTAGGAAGAAGGATTAGGGGATAGGAAAATGAACAGGGGCAATTAGGAGAGGGGTAATGTGTGGGCAAAGCAGATAAAGCTCAGGCAACTGCATCTTGTTCCAGCCTCTGTTCTCAGGGACACGCTCATAACCTGACCACACTGTTGGTTTGGAATCCAGCCTGCGCTGCAAGGCAGGGAGTGGCTGAAACGTGGGACAGCTCCTCCTGCTCCCTCTTCCCTTACCTTAGGCATCTCCACCAACAGCAAAGCACAGGGAACCTCCACTCTTGCCTAGAATCAGCCATGGCTTCAAACCAACTTACGCGAGCAACCATTTCTGCTTTTGAACCATGGGAGAGCTGTGATGCACTCCAGAAGCATACAGCATCTCAGGAAAAGAACAGGAAAGACACACAGTAAATAAACAATTGAGGCACACCTGTTACACACTTGAAGAGAAAGTTCTCCCAAAAAGAATACATGTGAAAATTCAGAGCAGGGGATGCAGTAGCCTGGGCTACAGAATGAAGGGAGAGATGGATGCTGACAGTGAGTTGGATGTACGCAGAAGTAGAGAAGCTGGAGGGAGGGAAATCATATGAGCAAGAATCAAAGGTAACAATTAATATTTCATTTGTGCAATAGCATGAAAAGAAAAACCTTACTGGAACAGACGGCTTCCTATTCAGAAGTGGCTGGAGAGAAAGCTAGACAGAGTGGAAGCAGATTGTGCATGGCTCTGAATACAAGTTATAGAGTTGACACAAATAACTAAAGGCTTTTGAACAACTGGCTGGCTTGATGAATTAAAAAGAAAAAGACTCAGGAGTTTAACATGCAGAGCGAGCCTCAATTTCCAAGTATGTGGGGAGAAATGAAGATGAGATCACTGCTGCAAAGAGTGCTTTCTACAAGTCAGAATTTTTGCTGATTCAGAGCTCTGTAATTTAATAATATGAAGAAACTGAAGATAGACCCTGACAAATTCCCTACTTTCTAGCTTAACATACGCAAGGTAACAAAAATTAAGGCGATGCTCTTCAAAATGTGTAATCAGGTCCTAAACTACTGGACTCAAAACTCGAAGGAAACTCTTACCTGCACCAAAAATATGGCTCTATTTGCATATGATTTAACCCAGATTTGCATATGATTTAATCCAGATTTGCTTATGATTTAACCCACTCACCTTTATGTAAATCATTTTATCCAGAGTTTACATTTTAGTTTCCAACATCCAATCTAATTCAACCTCTATCAATACTGGATCCGTAATGGGCCTCATCACAGTTAAACCTTCACCCTGGTTTCCTAACGGTGGAGCTGACTACAGGAGAGAAACCAGCGCTGTCTCATGCTCTTACACTTGCTTGAGAAGCAGTCACAACTGACTTAGTGATTGTTCCAATGGATTTTTAAATTAACTCACTGCCCCAATTACTTTAATTTAATTATCTTTATCTACAAGAATAAATACCAAACAGGAGAACCACTAAGGTTTACGTCTGAGATGTTCTTCAGCTTCTACTGAGCACAGCCAACTTAATTTTGCAAGTCAAATGGTGCACCAAATAAGGCCTCAATGAAAGCTTTGGGAGAAGGTTAAGAGAAAAGTTTCCATTTGAAAATATGCACCTGAGAGAAGAGAGCAAGGCATGGGGAAGGGGAAGCCCAGGCAATGTTACCAAACTGACGACATGCCGGCACTGTCGCTGTCAAAGTCTGACACACGTGCACATCCCAGATTTACAGCACCTTTTTTGCATGGCAGGGAGAAGCTACTATAACTCCGTTGTCTGTATAACTAGGAGTTATAGTGCCGCATCATTTGCTCATCACCCATTAAGAGTGCTGTTGTAGGGATACAGCAAGTCGATGAACATGAACTATTGAATGCTGTGCCCAGTACAGAGGAAGACAGTAGAAAATGTCAGCAATTTCCTGAAAACTCCCACCAATCACTTTGCTGTCTCCCAACATGAAAATCTTTGTTAACAAATAATGTTCTTTAATATGTTAGGCTACAAGGCAGCATTTGTTCCTATCACAAACACTGTGATCATTGAAAGATGCAAAATGTCCTATTTTACATTAAAGTTTTTGTAGCTGCAAAAGTATCTCTTTTAACCAATTCATTTTACTTGCTTCATTAAGTATCTGTGTATTTTTAGAGTTATAGTGATAGTTTCAAATTGAGACTACTTCATTACCAATTTAAATTTGCGATTCATTTCACAAAGAAATACCCCAAACTTCTGGATTTTACATTAGGACACACTTTTTAATACCTCATCAATGTTCACATTTCTCTGTATTTGGGGAATTGTGTCCACTGTATGAGATTGTGACAATGTTAAAAAAAGAGAGCTTTGTCTCAGGAAAAATCTTACTCTCTAAAGGGTAAAGGCAAATACACAAGCAAATAGTGACGGTATAGTCCAGCAGTGTGGTGGCCTATACCGAAGGTGCATGTAAAGAGCAGTGGATAAATAAAGATTTATTCTGCCTGCAGGAGGGGGCTGTAAACTAAGTCTACAGAGACAGTGGGAGCGCACTGGGCAGAGGCAACATAAAGGAATCCTAGACAGACAGAGCGCACCGCACAGACATTTAGGAGTAAGAAAAAGAGAAATGCTCACGAGGGACATGAGAAAGTAGGTACGCCAAGAGAGCGGGAATTAGGCTAGGAACAAGACGGGGACAAGCTGGGAAGGGACTTGCATCCCATAAGCAGAAGTTCTGATTTTATCCTATGTACAGGGAATAAGAATGCCCTCACTCCTGGAGGTATTTGAGTAAGTTATTTTCTACTGTGTGAACTGCTACACTTACTCCTTTCAGCAGCTCCTTATATTTCAAAAGAATCTAGTAAAGTTTTCAAAACAAATATAATATGATGCTCACAAACATACACTATTAAAATTTTGACATTCTGGAAATAAGCTGAAAAGCATCTTCCTAGGTATCAAAGAAAATGTAACAAAATCCTTAATTATTCTTAATGGGAACAATAAGGGAAGTGTTATTTTCTTTATTATTTTAACATCCTTTTGTGATATTGTTTGAAATAAATTTTACTTATTAATTAAGCTCCTGTTGGAACACACAAGCACAGGAAAAACAAGTTATTTCCTTCCTATTGGAAGCCATAGCATTTTTGGTCCCTTCCATTCCACAGAAGTTTGCACTAAAATATATGTGTTGTGCTAAAAACAGAAGCGTGCACCTGAAATGGTACTCATAATTTATTATGTTCTGATTGTTAACTAGACACTGACATTTAAAGCTATTCCACCATGCGAGGGAGAACAACAGAGCTCAAGGTACAAAAACTTTCTCTCAGACTCTGGAGTTTACCAAGAGCTTTCAGGCTGCCCCTCTCTCCATTCTAATTTGCAGCATTCCACATCACTAGTCACTGACAACCCAAAGCACCCTTCAGCTGCACGGTGAAAGACCCTCCCATCACTGCGAAGAAACAATCCCTTCCTCCTTGAAAGAGCCACATGTTATTCTGAGCACGTCTCCTCTCTGCTTTCATTGCTCTGCCAAGGTCCCCCATGAGTGGGAAGGGGTAAAATGAGAGAAAAAATATCCCACAACTTGTCTAAGGCATGTAGAGGGTGATTTGTGTCCTTACTTACGGGATATGACTGTCACCGCCGATCCGCTTTCAGGCCCAGATTACACGTGATAAGGGTTGACCTTCTTTACGCATTCACACATTATGCACTCATGGAGTGCGGGCAGGACACAAAAGTCCTTCAGATGTTCCACACATCAATCAAGCGCACAGTGTGAGCCTGCCAGGCCTTTCTTCCCTGGACTCAGGGAGCAGAAGGGGGAATCTCAGGCAGACTTAATAAAGTTTAAAGCTATGCCACAGTATATCTGGGGGACCATTGTTATTAAAAGGGTGCTGCTAAAAAATTTCTCTATAGTTACCACTAGCAACAACAAAAGAATTCACGAATATAAAAAGACTGAAGTTCATTCTGATTTGAAAATTTCAAAACTTTTACTGTAAACTAAGTATCAATGGTTCAAGCATATTGCTATTTTTCTGAAGACATGAAGTTTAAACACTAAAAATACAAATCCTATTGTATAATATCTATACTAAAAAGATATCCTTCCTGAGGCATTTACAAAAAATAATACAGGAAGTACATTTATGATAAAAGTGTCAGCAGAGCTTAAATAAAAATTGGACACCAGCCAATGCCTAAATAATTTTAATCTAATACAAACACTATCATTGTTAATGGTCACGAGTCCCAATATTATGGAGCAAATACATCTTCTGATATAGAAAGCCCCAAAACAGCATTCTTTTAAGACAGTCTAATAGTGGGGATGTACTTAAGTGCATAATTTCATCACCAGCACAACGAAATTCGTCAGAGCAAGATACTTCTTGAAATTTAGTGATGTAGAGACCATAGAATTCTTTTTTAAAATTAATGTGAGCAATGAATATAAAATTATATGCATAGCTTATGTGCAAGACAAGAAGACTAGACACAGAAAGGTTAAACAAAAATTAAGAGTAGAAAGAGTACAAAGGCAATTTACATGATTAACTACCAAAGAAAATTAACTTAATGAATTTTCTAGGATAAAGTCCACAGTTGAAATGACACCAAAAACAGAGCTAAAGATGTCTCACATGCTCACAGTTCTTGCATGGACATTTGGTTTACTATTTGGCTTCACTGTAACAGTACTAAGGGACCATATGGCCAAACTTCTACTCCAGTAATAGGGAGCGAGAGGACAGGAGGTCATTCTGCTTCTCACCATAGGGTAAACCATCACCTACAATACGGTTATCTCAAACCAGAAGTTGAAACTAAACAGGAAGATGTCTTGGCAGGAACTCAAGGAGACAAGAATAGTTACTTCTAAGTAAGCACAGAACGATGATGACAATGACGAGGATGACGACAATGGCATATACCATGCGGTAAGCTTTGACAATCTCTTAGCTATCATGCTATGTCTTTAACATATCACCATACTCCATCTTCACTGCCTCCCTGTGTGGTAGGTAATACCACTCCTGCTTAGAGGTGAGAATACTGAGTGTGCCTAAACCTAAGACTTTTGTGAACTGGTTATGGGTTACAGGATCAGATAATACCTCACTGAGCAGGGACCCAAATGTTTTTGTTCTGCAAGAAATATCTGAGGTAGACAGGCAAGGTGGTGCACACCTGTATCCTAGCAATTGGAGGCTGAGGCAGGAGGTCTGAGTTCAAGGCTGCCCTGGGCTACACTGTGAGACCCTGGCTAAAAAATAAACAAAAAAAGAAAAAAGAAACATGGAGGTAGAAACAACTCAGTAAATGGACAACTCAAGAGACTCTGGGAGACTGGTGAGATCCATTCAGGGAACATAGCTTTGGAAGTACCACAGTGTCTTGGTTACTTTTCTCTCGTTGCTGGGACAAAACACGTGACACCCAAAGTGAAGCAAGGAAAGGTTTATTTAGCTTGCAGTTTCTGGGGATTTCAGTCCATAATCAGCTGGCTCCAAGGCAGGGTGGCATGGCACTGGGGCAACACTTCAAGGCAGCAGCCAGAGCAAAAAAGGAAAAGCAAGCCTCTTCTCCTCCCTTATGTTGTACACAGGTCAGCCCCAACCCCAGGGTGGGTGTAGCACTCACAAAATCTCCTTGCCCTCTTTTGCACAGGATGAAGATATTTACAAAGGAAGAACCCTGGCTCCCTGCTGAGTCTCTCAGTTAAACTTCTAAACTGCTCAAGTTGACACAATGTATCAATCATAACACACAGCAAAAGAAGAGGATATTCAATATGCATTAAATGACAGAAGGTGGCTAAATTACAAAGGACGACAGACTAGTGATGAGGATGTCTGATACAACCAATGGTATGTTCTGACACAAAAACAATTCTCCACTACACCAAAGGGAAGATACAAAATTGTGGTATCATTCTTTTTGATATAAGAGCCACAGTTACACAGGCGCGCTTTATCTGACCAGCTGTGCTACACTTCCCATTACGGTCAGCACTCTGTGCACCTCCATCTGCTACCACCTAACAACCAGCTGAAAAGTGAGAAATGTAGTCAAGTAGTGAGTTATACTAAAGATTATGCCAAATGAAACATTCATATTTAACCTTAACCAAAACGAGTAAAACTTGTATTTATCCAGATGATTGAAGGCCCATTAAGACAGCCAATGTGATTACACTGTCACCATAATTTCCACTCTGAAGTCTTCCAAAAGTTTATGGTGGAAACATTTCAAAGTCCTCGATACATCTCATTAGCACCTCTACCAAAAGATGTGTAAAGAAAAATGAAAAAGAAGTTCAAAAGGTGTAGCTGCTCCTTTAGCTTAACCATTTGAAATTTTTCTTTATTGAAACGGTATGTGTATAATTAGAAAATAGCAGAAGAACAAAAGATGTGTACTTTAAGAATTTCCACAGCAGATCCTTAGGTTATTTATCATCGCTCACCCTCTGCCTGGTCACTCTGCTTTGGTTATACAACATCATTTCTTTATGTCAGTTTTTGCACCTCACTCTCACGTGGGGAAGCCTGAAGTCTTTCTGAATTGTACAACAAGTTCTACATTAACCTCATGTTGTGCTCCAGAACATATTAGAGGGTACCAAGCCTAGCATTGGTGCTTATTACGTCTGTTATGGTTTGTGTCTAGATGTCCCCCTGAAAGTCTCATGCAGTCATGGGGGGTGGACTTTTCCGAGATGGCTGAATCTAGAGTGTACAATGCTGGGATTGAGGGTGCTGGGATTAAGTGTGCTGGGATTAAGGGTGGGTGATGGCTGAATCAGTCCACTAATTGCACTGACACTGCCCTAATCTCAGCAGTCTGGATAAAAAAGGGACAGAAAGAGGCTTGTCTCCCCCACTTGTTGCTTTGCTGTTCTCTGCCCACCATGACTGTTCTCGGCAAGTGCCACTCCACTGTACAGTCACTGATTATGGGCAGAAATCTCTACAAACTGTGAGCTAAAAAAAATCTTTCCTTAACTTGTGGGTGTTGCGTATTTTGTCTCAGCATCAATAAAAGTTCTCATGTTGATGTCCCAGATTTCTCAAAATCTGACTTTCAATTGCCTCACTAAACTGTTACTATCTTCTCTCTTCATTCTGTTCCTCAAACACATCATGCATGGTCTGAGGGCTTTGTGGCTCCTGATTCCTTTTCCCTTAGATATCTCACAACTTCTTCCATGAGCTCCATCAAATTTTGAGATGAAGCTTACCTTCTCAATGAAACCCACTCCAAAGAGTCACCATTCTTCCCAAGCCCTCCTTGAACTGCTTATCCACCACCATGCAACCACTACCTAACTTACTTACTCTTTTCATTAACTGTCCATCTCCTCTTAACCTCACCAGAGTGTAATGACCCCAAGAACATTTGCCTTTGTTCACTTTCTCCAAACACTTGAAGCACCCACTATGTGAAGCATTCAATAAGTCTTTTTGAAAGCATTTCTTTTATCTGTCTAAAGTGCCTCAATTATTCTCATCCTAATTACTTTTTCTTTGCGAATTCTTACCTGCACCTCTGGTCTCTAACCTTACCATACTTACCAATGTCAATAAATGAATGAATATTTCTTAGTCTTTATCCTTTCCAGCCTTGCAATCTCCCTCTTGGCACTGTGACTACTTCCTCCAAGAGCCTCATGCACATAAAAGCAAACTGGGTAACTACAATGCACAAGGTGCTTGCTAGAAGCTTTTCCTTGGGTTTTCACGATGCAGGCCCACCTACCCATATTTCTTCCTCATCTATTCACAAAAACATAGGGGATCATGATTCTTCTCCAGGAATCTCCTCTCTCCAACACGCTCCTTTATAACACCAGGGCATCTGCTCACGTCACTTTAACATCACAGGCTATCTTTCCCCAGATGACCACCTCCTACTTCCAACTGCCGTTTCATGTCTAAATACCGGTCTTCCTCCTACAGGAGTTCAAAATCAACCTCTGCTGATTGGGAGGCACTATCATTCTTTGCAGCCACTAAGCCCTGTCTCCTTCCCTTCTTATTTTGTGGATATTTTCTACTTGTTTGAGGCAGAACATCATTAACACTGAGGCTAAAAATGGTAGGTATTCAATGTCCATGAATAAATTCCTCTAAATCATATGTATCTGTCCGTTTATGTGAGGTTGAGAATAAAGGACTTGGCGTATTTATTCTGAGTGGTAGCTCTAGTGACAACAGGGTCCTCACATGATAAATTCTGGGGGAGGGGGGAATTTTAGGTATTGTTCTTGGCTATATCTCCTCCAAACCTGATTCTCTAATCTTCCTGAAGAGTCTATGACCTACCAGACATCCTGTTGCTGACTTTTATTCTATATAAATTGATAATGGCTGGTTTCTCTTACTTTTAATTGAAAATCTGACAGATACATGTGGGAAAATCCAATCTGTCCTCTCAGCAAAAATAATTATTTCTTCATATAAGCCTCTGTAGGACTGAGTCAGTCTCACTTCTATACTTACTACTCACCCTGTACGTAATGGCACGTGACACCTTCCCTGGCGCACTCTGCATCTGCTCATGGTGAGGGGCTTGTCGTTCATCTTTGTGTATATTTTTGTGGGGTGGGGACTAGAGCCTGAACCCAGGGCCTGTGCACTGAGTTACACCTCTCCACCTTCTTTATTTTATTATTTTCATACGGCATCTTACCAAGTCACTAAATTTCCCAGGCTAGATTCGAATTATCCATCCTGTTGTCAAAGCCACCCAGAGTGCTACATCCATGCTTCTGACACCCCACCCCATTGCTTACTGTAAACATTCTTTTTTTTTTTTTTTTTT
>RJWT010016834.1:0-19649 GCA_004365215.1 Cuniculus paca | reverse complement strand
GCTTCTGCTTGTCTGTCTGTCTGTCTCTCTCTCTCTCTCTCTCTACTGGAGAGTGAATTCAGGGTCTGAGCTATCTTCCCCAGACCGAGTGACCAATCTACTTATCTTCTTTCCTTTCTTCTTTCTTCCCTTCCTTCTTTCCTTCTTTCCTTCCTTTCTTTTGAGACAGTACCTCATTAAGTCACTATGTTGCTCAAGCTGGGTTCAAACTTTTGATCCTCTCATGTCACTCTTCCAGAATGCTGCAAATACATGTGTGCCATCATGCTCAGTCCTTTCCGTTTTAAAATGTGCCGTGCTTTAAGGGGCCAGGTGTGTAAAATCCCTGATGCGATTATCCATGTTATTCCTGCCTCTAACAACCAATGGCTGCTCAACTATAACTCGCGTCTGGGGGCTGCTGGGCAGACAGGGTTCTTTCCATGGGTAGGTAGTGACTATGCTGCCAGAGCAGGACCTTTACGAGCTCAATTCCAAGCACAGGTGTGACAGCACAGGGATCTAGCCTGCAGTGGACAAGGCATCAGTCAGTCCCATTCAAATACTACCCAGCCCAAGAGAGCCTGGGTCGCATCCCACACACTTACAAAGCTCTCCCATACCAGTGCACCCCATATTTGGAGAAATACTGCCATGATAGTTCCTACCTTAGCACTAACACTCCCCTTTTTCCTTAGTGATAAACTTCCCAATTTTTAGTAATGGAATTATTATAGACATACCTGGAATTATTTCCCAACCTCCCTTGAAAACAAGAAAGAATACCCTTATTTCCTTTCTCCTGGAATGAATATGTGAGAGCTGAATCTTTGGTAGCCATGTTGTACCATGTAAACGAGAGCCATAGTCGAGAATGGTAGAGTGGAAAGGTGAACGGAACTTGGATCCCTACTGGCTTCATGGAATATCATACCAGTCCTGACTGAGACTTGTTAAGCCTGAGAAAATAAAACCTTGCATTGTTAAACTACTGATAATTCGGGTTTTCTGTTGGATGCAGATGCTCTTATTCTAACTGGTTTAGGGCCCTTTCTAGAGCTTGTACCTCAGGAAGCTTACTTTCTCCTCATTCTGTCCCGTCCCCCAGGGCAGGGACTTGTCAGTCCTGCTCCACCCTTGATAGCATTCAGCATCCTGGGACCTGGTGGACGTTCAATACATGCTGTATTTGCTGAATGGTAAACTCTGAGGGACACAAAAGGAATGACTGTGCTTTAATGTTGTTATCAAGAGAATGGGGAAAAATTGAACTATTTTTCTTGCCCCAGAGAACCTGGCAATTGTTCTGTTAGCGGTAAGCAGCTTCCTGCCACTCCCTTGGGGCATAATGGCCATGATTTCCATCTTGGCAGAGGAGTCTCCTCGCATCCAGAAAAGACACGCTAAGTAAATGGTTAGAAGTAAAGAAAAGTCATGGAATTCAAATGAGGGCATTCAACTAGATGGGAAAATCTTACCTTTTATTTTTTTTTTTTTTTGTCTTTTCAAGACAGGGTCTCCTTATGCAGTTCAGGCTGAACTTGAGCTCACTTTGTAGCCCAGGCTGGTCTCCAACTTGCAACAATCCTCCTGCCTCAGCTTCTCAAGTGCTGGCATTACAGGCATGTGCCACTATGCCTGGCTAATCTTACCTTTTTTGAAATAAAAATCACTGCAAGATTTCCTAAGTATATGGAACCATTCAAACAATTTAGGCTCTGACTCAGTCCCAGTTATGCAGAAAGTTTCTAACATTTGTTGATCAACTTAATAATAATAATCTTCATTTTTAACAGAAAACTGAATAATAATAATCTTCATTTTTAACAGAAAACTGATCTGCCTTTATCTTTTATACAGCTAGAAATCCAGCTCTTGCCTTCAGCCAATGTTGCGTACCTAAGAGTCCGTGGCTAGTGTCTGGATTGCCCAAGCCCGTGATTCTCGCATCCCTTCTGCACCTTCCTGGTCTGTTGGTCCTGATTTCAAGCCACAAAGAGCAGCATCGGGGGATGGAGGAAAAGCCAAGAATGGACACTTGAACCAGTGCTACGAGCAAACCTCTTCCCTCTGGCCAGAGCCCTTTTCATCTGTGACACTGCACCTCCTGCACTTCGACTGGATGCTCACTCCCCACGGGCCGCCCCTGCCTCTCCTTGGCACAGGACACTCAGGTGCAGGGCACCCAGAACACTGGCCTGGCCTTGGAGGCCGCATGCCATGAGTAGGTAGTAAAATCAAAGGAGTGGGTCCCACCAACACATTTTTAAAGTAAAATAACAGGTTATAGATCAGATAGCACTCCCATAGTCAGAGGAAGGGGCCTTTTTCCTCCTTTCCTATGTCCAGTGCAGAATGTGCTTTCTGCAGAGGTCCAGGTCAGTCCCACACAGTCATACAGACCTGCATGTGCTACCGTGCCCTCACCTCCTGGGCTTCCTTTGCTAGGAGCCTTCCATACACACAGTCCCAAGGCAAAGTTCCGAGAAAGGGAATCCAGTCTCCCAGTCATGCCAGGACCTGAGTGGGAGATTGTAGATGAGAACAGGTTTCTGAGGTGGAAAGAGCATCCACCTTCCTGAACAGAGAGGACAGATAAAGAGACCCTCCCCAAACTTCCCACTTCTCCCCAGCTCTGGCACAACCAGAGCCTTCTCTTTAAGATGCATTCCCAATTCTTTTTATTTTTGTTTATTTTGAGACCAGGTCTCAACTATGTTGCTCAGGCTGCAACCAAACTTCCAATCCTCCTGCCACAGCCTCCCAGAGTGCTAGGATTACAGGCAGGTGCTACCATACCCAGCTCCTAAGGCTGTCACAGAGTTAAGTGGCAAGGAAGGTTCTAACTGTTGGCTAACAAGGCCTTGGGCGGATAGTGAATTTAGCATCCCCCATTCTTTCTGTCCCCTCCCACTATCACAAATGATTGAGCACTGAATGCCAACTTAGCTGTTCCCTAGTGGGAAATGCTCATCTACCCAAGGGAAGACAGACTTGATACATCTGCCACCAAAGGCAGACACTGAGTATGGCTATGGGGTGTGCATGCCACTGTCTGTGGACTATTTGGTGTTTTTAGACTTTATTCTCTTCCTACCAGTATGCAGTTCCAGGTCTAATGATTTGTTCAAAGTAAAAAGGTGCTTTGGAAATGATCATGAACACTGCTCCCAAGGTACACTTCCCCAGTACTCATAAAACACCAAGCTGGATCACATCCCATCTCCCACTCTTTCCAACTAGATTCAAAGGTTCTTGAAAAACAAGACCTTTAATGTCGTCTCCCTGTTGCAGTAAGCACACAGTTGATCTAGAAGACTCTCTGGCACCTTGTCCCCAGGTAATTTGTGTTTCCTTATCTCACAGAGCTGGAATAGTTTCACCCTTGCAGTGATTCCCAGGAAGATATCTCACATTTCCTAATGCCACTTGGCTGACTGCTTGGGGGAAAAAATTGTTCTAGTCTATAGGGGGTGCTAATTAGAATCAATTAAGATTCGGCTGGGCGGCTCTGGCACTGAATTTCCTTGCGGGATTTGCTCAATCCTTGTGAGAATCAAAGAGGGATCTAGAGAAAAAGACTCTGTGACAACATAAGTGTCAACTTATTCTCCCCACTGTACCTTTCAACCAAGTCCTAGCCAGGCAGATCCCTTCATTTAAGAAGTGAAATCTTTGTTGCATTTGTCAAGAGGATAAAATACTCAAAGTTGCTGACATTATAAACTTGTCCCATTGAAAAATTAAACAAATAAAAGACATATTCTTTTTTGTAAAAGACATAGAGATGAAGATTGTATGGTTATACACACATAACCAGGGTTTACTGAATGCCAGGAACACTTCAACTCAACACGGAACTAAACTAGAATATGAACGTCATTTAGGAGGCAAATTACTCTCCCATGGACCAACACAAGTGCCATTTCCAAAGTCCTACTTCATGCTCTCAAACAGGTAACATAACAAAACTAAGGAAATCAAGTTACCCAGTCCAAATTTTAAAAATTGTGACATTAACCTAGGTGTGAAGGTGCATGTCTGTAACTCTAGCACTCTGGAAAACTGAGGCAAGAGGATCACAAGTTTGAACACAGACTGGGCAATTCAAAGACTTACCAAGACCTTGTCTCAAAATTTAAATTAAATTAAACTAAATTAAATTAGGCTTCTGGGGATGTAGCTTAATGTTAAGCCCCTAAGTTCAATTTCCAATACCACCAAAAAAAAGTGACTTTAAATATATAGTTCCATGAATGATGGCACATACCCATAATCCCAGCTACCTGGGAGGCTGAGACAGAAGGATCACAAGTTCAAGGCCAGCCTTGACAACTTAGCCAGATCCTGTCTCAAAATAAAAATTTTAAAAAGGCATTGGGATATAGCTCAGTGTGAAGCCCTAGGTTCGTTCCCCAATACTCATTAAAAAAAAACCTAATTATATATCAATGAATCTCAATAGATTTTTGAAAGTAAATTCTTTTCATCAATCTATAATTGTTTGAACAAACGATTTCCATTTCATGGTAACAAAAATCAAGTTTACTCCCCAAAGGGTACAGGTGAGGACTCTGAATGGGGAAGAAGATCCTGTGTCCTCACAGAAGGGGCCATGCAGCTGGGAGAAGAAATAAATGCATGCAAAGGTTACTAATGACCCAGGGCAGGATGTAGTAAGTGCCAAACCAGTGACTCAGACAAGGCACAGTATAAGAACAGTGACTGCTGACTCTGCACTGGGAGAACCAGCCATTCCGCAGTCCTATCTGTGGAGACACATTCACCGCACCGTTCCCTTGTTTGGATTCTCACAAGTGCGTCTACTCAGGTCCACCTGTGTGGCCAGAGCAGCCGTGTCACCCAGTAACAGTCCCAGCTCCAGTCTCATCGGTCTCATTCCACAGGCAAAGGAAGGAAAAATAACCAATGGGGGCAGCAGCCTCCCTTGGGAACTCAGTCCCAGATGAGATGCTCAAGGAGCCCATGGGGCATTAATCACCCATGTAAACACTAAAATCAAAACAGTCCTGACTGGGCTCTGTTTAGGCGCATCATAAATTCCTACCAGGGTGCTCTGAAAACTTCATCAGTCAGTTTATAGACACAGGTAATAGGACCGTTTTTCAAATGGCAATTTAAAAACCACCTGGTTAAAATTCAGCTAACTACATTGCCTTCAACGCTCAATCCAAATTACTTCTCACCACAAGGCAAATGAAGAGTGGCTGGAGAAGAAAATGCTGTCTTTAAAAGACATTTACAGGTTAATACCTGAGTTACTAGAATTTTAACATCTAAACCTCCAAGGCAACACCTGAAACACAGAGTATGCAGCAGTCTGTTGACTATTGATTGTGGAATGAAGAACAAATATGCTGCAGAACTTTCAAGGATCTAAATCAACTCTCTAATTATTTGATGTATTAGTCTGGTTTTCATTATAAGCACCTTGAGACAAAACCATATCTTCTTATGTATCTTCACAAGCTGAAAGGTACAAGCTGTTGGAAAGTGTGACACTATACATGCTTGTCGAAAGGCTTTTCTACTCTCTTAAAAAATCATTCACCAGCAAGCAAGCCATCTTGGATATACATGGATATATCTATCTGAGAGCATGAGTTGGGGCAGCCAGCTGCGCTGTATCAGACTGTCTTTATCTTTCTTTCCCAGTTTGGCTCTCCATGTCCTGAGCATGTAAACAGTCCAACTTTAATGTTTAACCCTGGACACCATAAAACCTTCAAAGGAGCAGGTTGGAGCCTAAAGGGCCAGAGTAAGCATCCCCACCACAGGTTAGCTCATATTTGGGATATCAGGAGCATGATCCTCTTTTTCCATTCTAAATCCCAGTGGGGGAGAGGGGCCTACTGCTCCAAGTGCATTTATTCCATTCTGTCAGCCCTAGCAAAGCAGATCTCCTAACTTGGAAAGAAGCACTCTTGCTGCTTGCCCTCCTGAGGTTACGGTGCTCACCACTCCAGTCCAACAAAGCTAGGAACCTCTGGAGGTGCACAGCACCCAGACCAAAGCAACCCCTCATGTTTTATCTAGTGACTTAACTGTTTCTAAAACACCCAGCCACACTGAGTATACCACCTTCAGACTTGGGTCCCACCCCTTCACCTCAGCATACTACTGCTGATGTCTCAAAATGCTCTGCTAACATAGAGAGAGATGCTAAGGGTCTTCCTGCACCTAACAATATGAACCGAAAATCTAGAAACAAGTAGAGCCTGGATTAGCAAAAGAAACTCCCCATGCCCTTTGCTTGACTAAGACTTCACCTTCATGTCACATAGTCCTTTGGGCAGACTTGGAAGAACTGAGTTGTGGGAGCAGAGCCAGCCCTCGGTGCTCTAGCTGGAGGAAATCCAGATAAAGGTAGGTCAAAGTGCTTACAGAGGTCAATCAGCAAACCACAGAAGGGCCACACACACACACACACACACACAGCCACCTCCCCTGCTCTGGACTGTCAGGAGCTCTTCAGGTAAGCATCCTGGTTCCATACAGGATCCCAATCCTCATATGGCCTCAGATCCACACTGCTTCCTGTTTACACCATCTACTTGGCATATAAAACAGACTTAAATATTAATATATGTGTACTACTTTTCCATTTGGATTGCAAACCGAGGTAAGTGTCCCCTAGCAACACCACCTTTTACACACACTGTAAAAGCTTATGAGTTCATGTAGACTAGAAGAGAGATAAAAGCCCTTACTTTCCCAATGTGGATTTTTCAAAATTTTATTAGTATATGCTCGCAATACATGAGTTTTACATTCATCTTAGGGAGCAGGTGCACATACATAACACATCTTGACTGTAGTTATTCCCCTTCCCCTCCCTATCCACCTCCCTCACTCTGTCTCTAGATTGCCTTTCCCTATTTTCTTTACTATTGTTAATATTTTTTAGTTCATATTTACAACATGTAATTGCATTCATTGTGGGTATTTGGTATATGTACATAACACATTTTAAATCTTTTTGCTTCCTCTTCCCCTCGCCAGTGTGGATCTTAAAGGGATAAAACAGTCACAGGGGAAATGAATAATTTGAATTCCAATGCTGTGTTTTTCTTTTGGATCTAGGATGTATGTCTGCAGTTCAGCATTTGCAGCAAGGTATTGTCAGTAGAAGTCCAGGGGTGGATTCTGTCGTGGCTACATTGCCATTTACTGCTCGCATATTTATGAAAAATTATCCTTCCAGGATGAAATTTTCCATGACTGGCTTCAGATCTAAAATAAGGGTGTTCCTCTGTTTCTTTCTCTCTCTCTGTTTTTCTTTTGGAAAATTTGAACAATATCTAGTCAGTCACATAGAAATTGGTCATTAGGTAAAGAGAGAAAGAGAGAGAGAGGACATTTTGTCTTTCAAAATCAATGTCTTTCTTTTGCATGACCAATTTAAAAAAACAACTAACTTAAAATGAGAAACTTTCCACTCATATAAGCCTCACCAAGAATGAACCTTGTTGATAATATGAGATAACAGAATTGGAAAAGAGCACAAACAAAAAGAATATGGATCTCGTCACTCTTCTTACTCTGAAAATCACAACTTTCCACAGTTGCGGTCCTCTTTCCATGACTTTGGAAATTTTAAATTGCGCTGTATTTGAGAAATCTGAGTCCACTAAGGCTGAGCTAAAACTCAGAGAAATGAAAAGTTTTCAGATAACCTAAAATAAACTTTGGCCATCAAGTAATACAGGTCTTTCTTTCTTTCTTTCTTTCTTTCTTTCTTTCTTTCTTTCTTCCTCAGTTTTGGAGATTGAACTGAGGTAAATCTTCACTCCTTTTCGTTTTGAGGCAGGGTGTCCACAACTGCACTAAATTGCCCAGACTGTGCTCGAACTTGCAATCCTCCTGCCTCAGACTCCTACATGCTGAGATTACAGGTGTGCACCACCACACCTGGCTTAATTTACATATCCTGAAAGAATTCCTTCAAATTTCCCTTACTGTAGACTCATGGTTTCCCACCTCTCGTCTATAAAATTTCCTCGTGCAATAAGTGTTTCAGCCCCTGAATCACAGAAGTCTATTCTATACTCATATAACTAAAAAACAGTTTGGAGATGACTGGCCACTCTAACTAGCAAAGGCATTTTTAATTTGGCAATAGCAGTTCCAAAATATTTGTAGTCTTCAGAATACTATGATATTCGGGAATTTTTTTAAACTTCATCCCTCAATAATATTATCAAAATTCTACATTACAAACAGTACCAACTGCCAAAATAAAATATCTTTCTTGGTTTTTTTCATTGCTTTAATTAAAAAAAAGACACTTAAAGAATATTTTTGAGCCAGAGCATGGTGGCACATACCTGTAATCTTAGCACTCTGAGAGGCTACAGCAGGAGGATCACAAGTTGGAGCTCAGCTTTGGTAAATTATCAACCCAGGGAGACACTGTTTCAAAATTTTAAAAAATTTAAAGGGTTAGGGATGTAACTCAGTGTGAAGCCCCTAGGTTCAATCCCCCCCCAAAAAAAAGAAAGTTTTAATTTAAATAAAAAAAATAATGGTGACGCCATTTGGTGGTGCACACCTGTAATTCCAGCACTCTGGAAGGAGGATCACCGTGAGTTGGAGGCCAGCCTAAACTACTCAGCAAGACCCTATCTCAAAAAAGTAAATAAAAAGAAAAGAAAGAAAGAAATCGTGGGCTAGGAATGTAGCTCAATAGTAACTTGTTCAGTATACATGATTCACGGGTTCATTCCCTAGCAGTGAGAAAAACAACAAAAAGATAATTTGTAGTATATCATTTGTAAGAATCACGCTAGATTCACATTCGAACATAAGTACACTAACAAAGATTTAGAAATTAGGAAACCCAAAGTTTCAATATGACACATAACCAGCTCCCAAAAACCCCAAGAAGGAACAGTGAAGAAGGCAGAAACTTAAAGTGGGTACAAATTTCCCAGTCACAACAAAGAAATGAAGCTTTCCTCCTGGATCACTGGACAATCCACCCACTTGTTAGATTGAAGGCGAGATAGCAAAGATCAAGATTCAATATGTACATATACTACCATGAATATATTTATTACGTATAACAAAGGTATACTAACAGAAAGTTTTAATAATACAAAAGAATCATCAACTCATGTACGATAAAGCTGCTAAGGATATTGCAGGAGCAGAGAAAAGGTCAGGGAAAACCACCGATGTCTCTACACTACCTCTTCAGTTTCCCTCCATCCACCTCCCGGTTGTCCTCTCTGCTGCTATCGCAAACAGAATTTCCCAAAGCAGACCTACCGCAACTTCCCAAGAGGCCACAGCCCAGCTTTTCCTGAAATCAGGTTCCAGGTAATACCTAACTTCAGGTACAGCATCTCTAATCCACTGACTAAGCCATTCTCAGTTTGTTTCATTGCTGTTGATTCGGATTTGAGGTTTTTGTTCGGTTCGGATTTTTGAGACAGGGTCTCACCATCTACCCCTTCTCCATTCTCCATCTCCCTGCTTAAAAATCCTTCTTCGCTATCCACCCCCATTATTCTCAGAATAAGGCCCAAACTCCCAAATTGCTGTTCACCCTAAGTGGCCCCTCATGACTCCAGAGTTAATTTGGAAAAAAGGGAGGGAGGAAGATGGATGCCAGCTGACGAAAAAATCTTCCTTGTCCTCACGCCTCCAACCCACTCCCACTCACCGCCACGCTTCACATTCAGGCTCACTGAACAGTTTTCAGTTTTTCCTTTCAGGTCTCTGCTTAAATTTTGCCTTTTCCCAAAAGCTTTCCCAACCCACACGTTTCGCTTGGGCTCCCCTTCAAGTGCTCTGGTGATGCCCGTCACAGCACTTTCATTCTACTCAATAATTGCCCCTTTGCTTATCTGTCCTTCAGTTCGAGTCCTCCGACCTCAGGGTCACAGCTACCATGTTGCCAGGCCCAAGTGTCACGCTCAGGACATAGCAGGGGCACCTAGCGGTTTGCTGAATGAAGAAATTATCTGGAAGTGAGGAAAGAAGTCAGTCAGAGTTGCCTTGAGGCCTCACCTCTTAGTTACCTGACCTGAGCTTCCCACTCCCCTTTGCATTACAACACAGTGGAGCAACGTGCGTCCCGTCAAGAGTGCATGAGGCAATGCTTACTGGCACCTACTGGCACCTCTTCCAGCTTCTCCTTAGGGTATGGACCCAGACTTAGTTCACAGCAGAGCTACCTCCTCTCTCTTCACACTCTAGACTTAGACCCAGTTTTTCTCTTCTGGTAAAAATTTAAGCCTTCTTGGTGCCCTTCTGAATGGCATGTGTTAAGAGTGGAAAACGCTTTGTATCCTTTAAGGAATTATTAAAATATTTTAAATTGTTTTTGTTGCGCTTGTCTTGGTTTTTAAAATCTCTTCTGTAGAGCAGCACTTCAATCACGATGACATTTGCATTAGGAGGCACAGACTCACAAACCATAGGCTCTGGGGAAGCTTCACAGGGGGGCCATGCAATGTCAAGCCAAAGGCCCAGCAG
Source organism: Cuniculus paca (assembly GCA_004365215.1). Lineage (NCBI taxonomy): Eukaryota > Metazoa > Chordata > Mammalia > Rodentia > Cuniculidae > Cuniculus > Cuniculus paca. The sequence goes on along the minus strand of RJWT010016834.1, from coordinate 9,167 downwards.
AGAAGCAGCAGGGCGCACCATCCTCAGACAGGAAACCTGCCAGTGAGAATGACCACGTAACAATACTACTGGTGATGCCATCTTGGGGTTCCCTGAGCTTCCCAGGGCCAAGAAGAGCCCCCTATTCTGGTGGTGAACAATGTCTCAAAAACAAACCCAACCAACCCAATTGTTGGTGTCCATTAACCATCATGATTACAGAGGTAAGGCAGGAAAGTCACCTACTGCCAAGGACAGAAGTTTCTCATGTCAGAGCCTGGAGTAGAGGCAGCAGCTGTGAAGAAAGGGAGCAAGATTCTAAGTTATGTCCTCCCTCACCCCCACCCCAGGGACTTCTTGACTAACGACTGCCTCCCTCCCACCCAGGCCAGGCCCCTTTGCAAGCTGGAGGACAGTTCTCTAAAGACCCCTATTTAGGAATTCTAAGTGGTGCTGGGTGATAAGCACAGGCCCGGTGTCTGTGCATGACCTCTAGTTCAGTCCCTGCCCCTCCTCCCCACTTCAGATGATGAAAGATAACGAGGCCAAGTAGGCCAGCAGGCTGAAAAGAAGCAAAATTGAAAGGAAATAAGGGGCAACCAAACCAGGAAATGCACCACTGAATTTCCCCAAACTACACAGACCTTGGAACTTGACACACCGGTTTAAAATTAGCCAATACCCAGCAGAATCATTTATTAAATGCATCTTCGATGATTCATTTAGATTCGCTCTGGTTCTAAAATGATAAATGACAGCAAAATGACTGTATTTATCTCTAAAACAGGTCATGAGTGCCCTTGCTGCCCCTATGTAAAAAATGGGATAAATGCACCCAAGCAAAGACTTAAAACAGCAATGGTTTTAGTCAGTGGAAGAAAAGGAAAACTGAGAAAAGAAAGTTAAGGACAAGGGCTAGGATGCTGAGGGACACGCTAGGTCTTCCTGGGGTGAGGAAACACTACTGGAAAGGAGACTACTTAACATATGTCTATGAAGTACTTCTTCATGCTAGACCTATTCTGTTTTGCAACTCCTGATGTTCTAGATTGTCCTGTGATTGATAAGGAAGTCTAGTCCCCAGGATTTGCCTGCGTTCTCCCTGATCAGCCGGCCCCTGACACTGCCACCTCACCCCGTCCTTCCATTTCCAACCAACATTTAACTAGCAATGAACTAGTCAGGAGTAGGGAATGATCCAAGGCAAACAGAAATAAAAATACTGGATTTATAACAGACATAACCCAAAAACACACAAAAATCTTGCTACCAAAGACAATCACTTCTCTCATCCATTTCCTAGATAAAAAGTTCAATTGCCGGCTCCATCTTGTCTTCAAGGTCATGAAGACAAGGCCCAACATTCTCATGAATTCCTCAAGGACATTAGAACTGGAGTTTCCATGGATTGACTCAAAGTCGTCTTTCTTCCTCCTCCTCCTCCTCCACCAGCCCCCTTTCCATGACTTTCCATAAAGACGCTAGAGTTTTATTTTACCTTAGCTTACACTTTGAGTTTTGGACTGTGCCATAAAATTCCTCAGTGATTTATGATCTGTTGTTCTTTAAAGTGAAAGAGCACTAGTCCCTCACAGAATGGGGACACCCACATTGCAAATGTGGGATCATTTAGAAATATGCCCATTCAGTATAGAGAGCTGAGTTCTGACCCACCATGAAAAAGTAGTCTCAGTCAGAGCCTGGTCACAAGTGAATACCTGGTTTGAAAGAGTCCTCCTGACTACAAAAGTATCCATCTTCACCTGTAACTGACAATGTGAAAACTCCAGAGGTTGAAAATTTCCCCTCTGGGTTGAAGAATACCTCCTCCACAGAACTCTTCTAAAATGCCAACCTTGTCAACAACGAACTGTCCCCATACCTCAGTGTAAGTGAGTGCATCAGCCAGCAGCAACCTAGGAGTCCCAGCTGAGTCTCCAGCCAGTGGAGGCTTGGAGATGAAACCCAGGGCATGAAAACTGGAATTCAGTCTGCCTCCTTCACACTGGGCTACAGGTCAGCCACAGTAGTCACACTCACATCTTTGCAAGTAGCTTTTTTATAGTCCTTCCCAATAAATAAAAGGAAGTGAAATACTAAAACCCTCCTTCGCAACAGAGTTGACTGGTAACAAACAGTCTGAGCCTCATCAAGTAACAAATGATTTCTGCAGAGAAGTAGCAAGAGTTAAATTGTACCTGGATAATGTTCACCCTGATTCAGGAAGGAGGAAGAATCCTGTGCCTGGCCTCAGTCCATGTAACTCTATATGAACAGTCTCTGGAAGCATAACATTGACTTTGCTTTACAAATGTCACCGGGCAAAGACATAGTAAGGATGAACTCCTAGAATATCATTTGGAAAATCCTGCTAATAAGGGCGCTGTCTGCATTCCTATTTTCATATACAAGTATTTGTTCAATCTAAACTTTTCTTTCTTCTTTAGTGTCTGAGGCCTACAAACAACACTTAGGATCCTACCTTTAGAAACAAAACTTTAACATTTATGATAAAAACATTAAAAAATTAATATCCTTTCCTGCTCACCACATTAGTCTCCACTGGTCAAGAGCCCTAAAAATGTACTATTTACTTTAAATAGTAGAGGGCAGCTTCTAAGACAGTGTTTCCCAAGTGACATTAAGAGATATAAATACAGTCCCCAAAACAGTGTCACATGATTAAATGGGTTTAGAAACACTACTCACTCCACTGTCATCGGGAAATGGATAGAAATTAGATTAAAGGCTTGAAAAGTCCTGCAGTGTGTGTTTAGCTTTATTTAATCCAAGATTTTCCCAATGTACTTGATTATGGCACTCATTTTTGAGTGTACACAACCAATTAACCTCTTTTATTGTGTGGAGCACCTTCTGGGAACCTCTGCTCCCAGGGAAGTGTTAGTACTCAGAAGAAAAGTCCTGCCTTGCAGTAGGTTGATGGAATTACAAAAGGAAATGTATCCTGACACCCTAAAGAGTTCTGGGACTAGTAGGGACAAAAAGGGCACAATCAAAAGAAAAGGTGAATCTTACAAAAATAAAATTAAAAAATAAAACCCTCGTCACTGATTTTTACCATCCTCTTCACATGTAAAAAACAACCACTGAGGGAAAGGCAAAATAATTATTTCAATCAGATGAGTTCCAACTTTCATCAGCCCAGAGAGTGGTGTAATAAATTGCCCCAACCTCATGCGACAGCTAAAGAGCAAATCAAAAAAATAAATAAATCTGCCTCTTTTAGTAAAGATTCTAGGCATATGGTGTTGGCATAAACTATGTGTCGGATAAACTGACAGGATGTGTGGTTGGATGGGTAGATGGATAGGTGGGGACCGGGTAGATGGATGGGTGGGTGCATGGATGATGAATGATGGATGGTGGGTGATGGAAGTATGATGGATGGATGATGGCTGGATATAGTGGGTTACAGCAATATAAGAACCTCAGTAGGAAAGAGGAAGCCTGCTTTCTCATCTTTCCTCTAACTACTGAACTTTTTTTTTTCCAGTCCTAGGGATTGAATCCAGGGCCTTCATACTGATCTATCTCCTCAGTCCTTTTATTTTTTATTTTGAGACAGGGTCTCACTAAGTTGCTGAGTTGCCCAGGCTTGGCTTGAACTTGAGATCTTCCTGCCTCAGTCTCCTAGAGTGCTAGGCTTATATAGGTTTGTGTCACCACACTTGATTTTACTGGACATTTTATTTTAGTGAAATCACTTAACACTGAACTTTTGGGCTGCGGATTTAGCTCAGCAGCACAAGTGCCAGCCTGGCAGGCACAAGCTTGTGAGTTAAACCCTGGTACAAAAAAAAAAAAAGGAAGAAACTCATTAATACTGAACTTTTATAGTTTTCATTTATAAATGAATATGTATTAGATAGCAGTTTCCACATTCTTTCAATTGGAGGAAAATGTTCCATGGACTTTTCCCCTCCTGATCTTCCATAAAGGAAGAAAGACAGAAACAGAAGGAAAAGGAGAGAAAGAAGATAAGAAGAAATTCTGACTCATTTGAGCACCTTTTGAACACAGTGTAAATGCATAAATGTGTAATGGGATAACAATGGTATTGATATCAATACCTTCCAGACCAAGCCCCAGGGCCTCTTGGCTCCAGTTTGTTTGAGAAACTATATACCTATGTGTGTACATCAAATAGCCTTGTCCTAAAAACCAAGAGACCCAGGTGCTCACTTACCTGCCTAGCCACCAATTCGTTATTTAACTTCCCTGGGTCTTGTCTTTAAATGTCAAATTAAGAAGAACATATACTTTCTACCACACAAGTTTGATGGAAGAAGCAAGAGGCAAAGAGCGTATTGTGAAATAAATTTACTAACACTGTACCGTCTGTCACCTGAAGGATAAGGCCAAAAAACACCTTGTCTTCCAAAGTCCCTGCACTCCTGATCTGAAGGTGCAGAACTCCTCTGCCAAGCTGACTTGTAGCTCGCATTGGGGAAACCTTGTGTGCATCATGACAAGAACTAAACTCTCTAACCCTGAATTCCGAAGGCTCAACCCATGAGCCTTGATGCATCACTATCTAATGCTGAATGCCACCTGCAGGGGTTTCAAGGATGGGGGCTCCTGGAAAATGAGGTATTTCAGTTCATCTGGGACTTCTGCATCCTTCACTGTTATGGACTGACTCAGTTACTGAGAAGTACTCAGGCGGGCTTTCACAACCAGTGTATCTTACCCATCCTTCAAAGCCAAGGTCCAAGTCACCTCCAACAGGAAGCCTTTCTCCATCTTCTCTGGGCAATCCTACCCATCTTCCTTATTGGAATTGCTTGATTTACAAACGGTGAGCATACTGAGTACAAAGATCCTCTCTTCTCTTCTCTTCCGCCCCACTGGTACTGGGGATTGAACCCCGGGCCTTTGCACAGAGCTACATCCCCAGTCCTTTTTATTTTCTATTTTGAGACAGGGTTTCACTATGTTCCCAAGGTGAAACTGGAACTCCCAATCTTCCTGCCTCACATTCACAGAGTGCTGGGATCACCAGCATGAGGCACAGCACATGGTTGAATCTTCCTTCCTCTTTACATCCTTACAACCTCTCACTGGTACACATCAGAAGCATGCTGAATGAGAAATTCTGTTCTACAGCACTGGTGACCAATTCAAAAAAAAAAAAAAACTGCGACTCCCAGTAAACATCAAGACCCTACATTCTTATGTAAACGAAATTGAAACAGTCATTTTATAAAGCAATATTTACCTCTACTGCCCACAAGGCACTTCGATAATGACTAGAGTGTTCTGCTGCCATATTTGGGATCCATTTCATTAGGGCTGGGATGCAGTGCAGTAGCAGAGCACCTGCTTCGCATGCATAGACCCGGGGTTCAATCCTCAGTGTGTGGTGGGGAAGGGGGTCAATCCAGTTAATTGATTTCACGACCTTAACTGAAGTGTCTTACCCCACAGTTCAAAAACCAAGGCTACATTCAACATGTGCCTTTTGTTTGTTCTGTGCCCTTCCCCCGCTCCTTTTCTAAAACAAGAATGGAGCCTGGACAAAAAGCACATAAATCCTAAAAAGTTCTTAGCACTGCTAAGGGTCAAATATGCAAAGGGTCAAGGGATGCTCACTTACCTAAAATGTAAATCCTAACACAGAAGACACATGACAGCTTTGCTCTGTGGTGCTCTCCACAAAGCCACCTCTTCAACCAACAGAGGTAAACATTCAAATCTGAAATCCTCTCAGTCCATTATACATACAAAAACAGACACATACACATACAACTGACATGAAAAATGAAACTGATCACCTTCATCATATACATTTTTTTTTGTCAGGGTCTCACTATACAGACTGGCCCTGAAATCATTACATAGCCCAGGTTGGCCTTGAATCATGAATGCTCCTGCCTCAGCCTCCCATGTGTTAGGTGGAAGGCAGGTGCCAACACACCCAGCTGGGTCATCATACATTTTAATGTTTTTGATACTACCTGCCAGGTTATTTTCCAAAAAACAGTGCTTCTAATTTATCTTTCTGACAATGGAGGGTGGGAGGGCGCCAGCCCCAGCTTCCTCTCAGTCTCCCTGAAACTGATGTGATCAGACATTTCAATGGGACATAGCTCTTCCTTTTCCATTCCCTGGTGACAGGCTCTAACACACACACACACACACACACACACACACACACACACACACCACCTCTGGAGCCCCCAGTGTACCCAGCATGGCGGCAGGCACAGAGCAGGGCCCAGCCACCCTGAAGGACAGCACTAATGGGGCCAGACACATGTGGGATTGGCAAAGGCTGCCCCATCTGTCCTGTCCAGCTGGGTCCTGATGGGCTTCATTTGCTCTGCAGGAGCTAAGGAGGCTTCCTGGGTCTAAGACACTGCTGCAAATCCCACCCACAGGGGGCAGCCACATGACTCCATTTTCCTGCTTGTTTCTGAATCACTCTCTTATCTGTCTTCCTCCCCTTTCCCCTTAAAATAGTTGGCTTTGCGGGTGTCTGTGCAGTCATATGATAAGCAGTGATAAAGGAAAACTTAAAGAGCCAAGTAGGGATAAGAAAGCAATGAGAAAACCATGTTCTCCTGCATGGGGGGTGGATTTCTAAGGCGCCAGCTGCCTAGAAACAAATTGTAAACCTTCAGCCCAAACGTGAAAGAGGGAGGCTTGTGGGCTAAAAACCCAAAGGCTGCTCAGCCTTATCAGGGACCTGGAGAGACAAGGTCTGAGTCCCTCTCTAGCCTCTGTACTCAGGGCCCTCATTTGTACACCTTGGATGAAAACACTACCCCTCCACCTCCGTGTGTGGCAAGTTTCATCTGTCAGAGGCATATGACAGGAGTCTCCCAACCCAACGAGGTAAGCAGAGCCAATAGGATCGTTTTACAGTTGAAGGAACTGAAGATCAGAGAGGTTACATCTCTTCCCCAAGGTCACACAGCTCATTAGTGGTGGAGCAGAGTTGGTGAAAAATAAACAAGCAAACTGTGAAGGCAGCACTCTGAACATACACTGGCCTATAAATGCTTGAAAGCGGGCAGCAAACACAAACTTGGCAAACCACAGCCATTTCCTACGTAACTCATTATAATGAGAACCACCATCTGTCTAAGACATGGCCCTCGATGAAAAGCAACCCATAACCCCAAGTGACCCCCAGACACATAGAATTAAATCAAATGGACTCCTTAACAACATAATCAGTCTCAAGCCACATAAGCCACAATTTATTTTTTACAGTAGAATTATATTAACTAATTTCTGTGTGTTTATCATGTGACAAGCCCTCTTCTAAGCATTGTATGTGCATTATATTATTTATTTCAATATACATGATCAGTTAGATCAGAAGAAGAAATGAACACAGAGGTGACACAGTAAGTTCAAAGTCATTCAACCGGTTCACTGTAGGAACCAGGATCAGAATCTATATCCTTGTAATGCAAAGCCCTTGCATTTAATTCATCTGGGGTAACCAGGATTAGAACCTAGGTCCCTTTAATGCAAGGCCTTGCACCTAACTGTCATGCCACCTGCCACCTGCTTCAAGGTCTGCATGCTGCATCCCTTCATACTTTGATTTTTTTCTACTATTATACACATAATTATACATATAAGGGAAGCTGTGTGAAGGCGAGAGGATATATAGAAACTCTCTGTACTTCTGCTCAGCTTTTCTGTAAACCTAATAATGCTCTTAAAAAAAATAAGCTTGACAACTGGGCATGTGGCACATGCCTATAATCCTAGTATTTTGGGAGGCTGAGACAGGAGGATCACAACCACCAGGGGGTAATTTAGCAGCATAGTAAGACCCTGTCTTTAAAAATAACAATAATAATAATAAATAAAATGGACTGGGGGTGTAAGTCAGTGGAAGAGTCTTTGCCTAGCATGAGTATCTGGGCTACTTTTCTCATTGCCAAGACAAAATACCCAACACACAAAGTTAAAGGGAGAAAGGTTTATTTCGGCTCACAGTTCATAGAGGTTTCAGTCCACTACTGGCTGGCCTCAAGCCACTGTGGCATGGAAGAGGGGCACTGCAGGGAGAAACAGTTCAAGACAAGCAGAAGGCAGCAAAAGCAGCAAGCAGCAAGTGACAAGTGACCTCTTTCGGTCCCTTATATTCTATCCAGGCTACCCACCCTTAGAGCAGGTAGAACTCACACCCAGGGTGGGACATCCTTAGCATTACACCATGAATCAGTCTCAGCATCACATTCTTAATCACAGCATCATGCACTCTAGATCCAGCTACCTGTGAAAAACCCCACCTATGAATACATGAGGCTTTGCAGAGAGAGCCAGACACAAGCCATAACAATGTGTAAGACCCTGTGCTTGATCGTCAGCACTACAAACAAAAAATAATGTTTATAATCTTAAAAAGTAATGCTAAGATATGAGTAAAAAATAAAAACCTTCCTACATATCAGCATCTTCCCTTTTCCATTTTTAAAGTACATACGGGCATTTGAATACACACGCATGTGAGGGAAGAACACCCCAGTACAAATATCTAAAGAGCACCTACTATTTAGATCAATATTATTATAATTTAACATTAAGATTGTATTTAAGAGCCAGGCATGGTAGCACACACCTGTAATCCCAGCACTCCGGAGGCTGAGGCAGGAGGATCACTGTGAGTCGAGACCAGTCTGGGCTACAAAGTGAGCTCAAGGCCAGCTTAAACTGCATAGTGAGACCCTGTCTTAAAAAGACAAAAAATAAAATAAAATAAAATTGTATTTAACCCAGCATCTATTGTGGAAAAAGCAACATGCCCAGGATTAGCACAAAAGGGAGGTGACATTGCTCTCCAGGACGCTCTCTGATCTCTGCTGGAGAACAGACAGAAAACGCTGATCATAAACACCAGTGGTTAGAAGTTGTAGACAGAGTCAGACACAAGCAGTAACCATTTCCAGGATTCCAGGGGCCAAGGGAGCTGTAGCCCAGGGCACACTGGGAACAACAGCTGAAGAGGGGGGCAACCCAGATGGGTGGCCAGAACATTCTAGAACAGGGCAATGGGAGTGCAGAGCATATAGCAGGGAAAGATGCAGAGGACAGGAATCAACTCTCAGAGGAGGTTCACTGCCCGGAGGATGAAAGATGCACTCAACAGAGAATGGCAGGTAGGGGAACCAAGTACTCAGATTCCAGCAGCTTTAAAAAATGAA
>RJWT010016833.1:0-19662 GCA_004365215.1 Cuniculus paca | reverse complement strand
AGTTTTTCTCCCCCTCACTAAAAGTTAATTTGAAACCCCTTAATTTTAAAAAAGCAGTTATTAAAATAAGACATAGTCCCAGACCCCAGAGGACTCCCTCTCACCATGATTTCTCTCAGAACATCTCACAGGTTGGCCACTATTCTCAGAGATGACCTCTTTCTACAACCAAATTTGTCCTTCTCAGCCACTTAAAAATAGTTAAATTTACCTCACCACCAGCTGTGACTATCCAACAACTATGCCTATCAAAGCAACAATGAGTAGCCTGTATACCTGAATATTCCAATCAGATAAACCATCATCCTAGGGTCTTCGCTTTCACAGGCATAAAATTTTTATTCCTTTTGATTTTTGTTATGAGAGATTTGTATAATTAACCTACCAAAGTTTTGACTAGTCTATTTATAGTAACAACTTTAAAACTATAAAAGTTATTATAATTCGACTTAACCAAATATATTTGAGTGCACTCTATTTTGTATGTTTGATTATCTGTCCATCTGTCTGTCCAATCTATAAAATGATGTTTTATTTAAACTCAACATATTTTTTTTATATTTTTGGAAACATGCTTCCACATAAGTTGCTAGTAGGTCAAAATGATATTCAAATTGGTTTTAGGATGTAAAAGGCCTGCACATTGAAAACTATAGTAATCTGAAAAAAGAAATTTAAGAGGATATTAGAAAATGGAGAGATAGTCCATGTACTTGGGTAGGAAGAACCCATATAGTGAAAATGGTCATACTTCTGGAACTGTTACACAGATTCAATGCAATCATAATCAAAATCCCAATAACATATCTCACAGATTTAGAGAAAACCTTCCTAATCCCTGTCTCAAAAGTATACTATAAATCTCCTGTGATAAAAGTTATACTATAAATTATAAAATTATACTATAAATTATAAAATTATACTATAAATCTCCTGTGATAAAAGTGTGGTACTAGCAAAAAAGACGGACCCAAAGATCAATGGAACAGATTAGAAGATGCTGAAACAACTCCAAACACACTAAGCCACTTTATCTTTGACAAAGGTGCTAAACACATTCACTGGTGAAGATACCCTTTTTAATAAATATACTGGAAAAACTGGGTCTACATGTGCTGATGATTAAAACTGGATCCATATACTTCATTTGTATTAAACTAAAATCAGAATGGACCAAATATCTTAATATTAAAACAGAAATATTAAATATGCTAAAAAATAGAGTAGGTAAAACTCTTGAAGACATTGGTATGGGCTAAGACTTTATGAACAAAAGCCCAATTGCACAGAAATTATCCCAAAGAATGAACAACTGGGATATCACCCTATTGAAAAGCTCTTTCATAGCAAGAGAAACTACCAACAGAGTGAAGAGACAATTCACAATGTGGGAGAAAATGTCTGCCAGCTGTACGTCAGGCAAAGGATTACAATCAAGAACATATAAATAACTGAAAAATTCAGTCCTCCCAGATTTAAAGACCCAATTCAGAAATGGGCATCTGAGATGAATACACCCTTTTCAGGTAGACAAATACAAACAGTAAATACATCTATGAAAAATATTCAACATCACTGGTCATTCAAGAGATGCAAGCTGGGCGTGGTGGCACACTCCTATAGTCCCAGCACTTGGGAGGCTGAGGCAGGAGGATCATTGTGAGTTCAAGGCCAGCCTGGGCTACAAAGTGAGCTCAGACTAACTTGAACTGCAGAGCAAGACCCTTTCTTAAAAAGACAAAATAAATAAATAAATAAATAATAAGAAATAAAAAAGAAAAAAGAAAAGAGAGATGCAAATCAAAACAACGCTGACATTCTACCTCACCACAGAAAAATATCACTGTTATCAAGAAATCAAGCAGTAAGAAATGCTGGAGGGACTGTGGGCTCCATTGATAGTGGCAGTGTAGACTGGTGCAATCACTGTGGAAATCAGTGTGGAGATTCCTCAAAAAAACTAGGATTTGAGGTCCTATTTGACCCAGCTATTCTTCTTCTGGATATCTTCCCAAAAGAATTAAAAACATACCATAGTGGCAAATGTCCACACATATTTCTAGCAGCACAATTTGTAATAACTAGATCTTGGAAACAACCTAAATGCCCATTGACTGAGGAATGGATAAAAAAGGATGTGGAATCTTTATACAATGTAGTACTACTCAGCCTTAAATAAAGATAAACTAGAGACTTTTATAGGTAAATGGATGCAACTTTAGACCCTACTCATAAATGAAATAAATAAAACTCATGTGCATAGACATCATATTGTCTCACTAGTGTGAGAAGTTGAAAGAAACAACATATGTATATGTGTATGTATATATGTATATAAAAATAGTTAAGATAGTTATACTACTGATTTCTCTGCATTTACTGAAGAGAAAGATTTGTGCTGGTATTGTTGGAACAAGTGAATGCAGATGGCTTGTTCTTTGGGTGAATGATTTGGGGATGACAAGGTGCAATGTATGTATGATTGTTGCCCCTGATTGATGTATTTTGAAATTTTAAGTTTTTTGTCCTTTTTTTTCTTTTTCTCCTGAAAATAAATGAATTTGGAAAAGAAGAAAAAAACTGGTTTTATAAATGTAATACATATTTTTGTGCATACTCAATCACTTAAAAATCTCTCAGTCACCAAAATTATGTGTTTAATGCTATGATCTGGTTTTCATAGGTCATTAAAAAGTTGTTACGGTAATAAAAAGTGGACTCTGCAAGCTTAAAGAAACTATTGTACAGGACTCCCTTTGATAAATAAATGAGCAGCTGCCTTGGGAAAATGATATTCCTGTCTTTGCTCATTAATGGAAGCCCCAATAGTCTCCGTAGCCTTATGGGAGACATCCCAATGCATGTTAATAAAAATAAATTATTCTAATATATCTACATTGGTAATTATCAAAAGGTTAAGTTTTCTAAAAATAAGACAATATGCTTTTCTCATTAAAAGATGCTCTTTGTGCAAAACTCAGTCAAAAAACAAAAGTGTTCATATAGCTATGAAAATTCATTATTGCTAGTCTCACGATATATTAAATGTATTCATGTCTTCCAGATGTACAGGTCTTCTAAAACGTACAACTGAGGTTGTTTACAGTAATAAGATTTTTCTTTGAGATTGAGATATCTGACTTTCTCTTGTGCTCCAGCTACTCGTGATGGGAAGTTCATGTCAAGCCAATATGAGACCATCCATCTATCAAAAATTAATTAAAAAAGCAGAGAAAAGCTTCTACGATGTTTATGTTATACATGTGTTATTACATTCAGAGATGCTTAGGTATTAAATTGTGGCAAAACTGCATCTGGGAAAGGAATGACACCTGAGGAAGTCAGAGGTCGTGAACAGCTCTACTTTACAGTGGTGATCCTTACTGGAATAATTTCCAACAAAAGCCAGGCCCTGAGTGTCTGGGAGTCAGCAATTTTATATGATGCATAAGCAGAGGTTGCAAAGACAGTATAAAGGTGGAACAGAACAGCCTGATAGTTCTTCTGATTACTAGCAGGGTGAGATCATTGGTTACAGGGCTGGATTAATGATCATCAGTTACAAGACTAGATTAATGACCACAGTGCTTGATACAATCAGGCATCTTGCAGTTTTGGTTTTGCTCTCAAGGTTTCAGGGATCAAGAGACTAATTACACAGTCATAAACCAGTTACAGAGCTAGGTACTTTCAAAGAGAATAAAGTTTTTTTTTTGTTTTTTGTTTTTTTTGTTTTTTGTGGCACCGGGGATTGAACTCATGACCTTACGCTTGCCAGGCAGGCGCTTAGACCGCTGAGCTAGATCCCCAGCCCTGGTGTTTTTGAGACAGGGTCTCGCTATGCTGTTCAGGCTGGACTTGAGCTCACTTTGTAGCCCAGGCTGGTCTCGAACTCACAGCGATCCGCCTGTCTCAGCCTCCCGAGTGCTGGGATTACAGGCATGAGCCACCACGCCTGGCAAGAATAAAGTTTTTAAAGGAACCAATTTTTCTTGCACAGTTTTCCCTTTCAAAACAATCCAGACAATGTCACAAATTTCATCAATGATATTGCATGAAAAGACAAGAAATTAGATGAGAGCTTTGTGTATTCTTACAAGTTTTCCTTATAAATTGTAATTGTTGTCTGTTAACAGTCTACAGGTATTCAATTAGGACAACAATGTTCAGTAAGAAATAACAATCTTCTGGTTATACTTTATATTTCAAATGCTTGATATTTGGGTAAAATTTTAATTATCAAACTGATTGCTCCCACTACGATGTAGTTTTATTAACTTTCTCTTCTGAATTTTCAAAAACTGAGGTTTAGAGACCAAAACTAGACAGATGGGCTAAGAGGATACCAATATTTTGGCCCTGGCTCTCCAAGGTCAATGAGGACCTAAGGTATGTGGATTCATCTTCTGTGACATTCTAGAAGTAGGTGAGACTCTGACCTTCTGACCAGGGAGATTGATGGGCCACAGGAGATGAAAATCAATATAACATAGCATGCCTAAGGAGAGTCACCCAGAAAAATAAGTCTCCAATGCTTAAAAAACCTAGCCTAGGAAAGGCTGTGACTCATCCTGATGGTAGATTAATGACCAAATTAACTGACCAAAGAAATGAGAGACTCTATACATGATTTCAACATAAGTCCTGCGGGGATTTAACTGACCTTGGAAGACAGCATGAGGTCAATTTTAATTAACAGAAGTGTATAATCAACGATATAAAAAACTTTTGTCATCTGTTTACATACCCTCCAAAATAGTAGCACTAAAAACACACCAGGACTGTTTTCCCCACTCCAAGTTCAAAATATGCATGTTAATAAGACAAGATGTGCTCCCAACATTAGACATTCTATCAACAACATAAAAATATTTGTGCCATTTTAAGAATTAGATGCTATATGTACATTCCTGATCCTTCTAATGTCTCTATGACTATTCAAGATATTAAAACAGGTTAGAGCCATATCAGAGTCTTAAATTCCCTAGACTTGCTTCTTATCATCTTTTCAGTAGGCCAATATATTATACATTTTCTGTAGATCTTACTCTCAAATTTGACTGCAATTCCAATTCAGTTTTCTTTTTTATAGAAAAAAGATAAAAGAAAGTTTCATAATAAAATAATAGAATAACAATGGTTAATACATTACATGTTGTTATCTTTAAAGTAGTTGCTCAGGGTACAAGATATATGCATAAAAATTTCTCCAATTAGTAATAGTATAAACCTTCATTTTTCAATGAACTAAGAGACACTGATAATATAACTGACTTGCATTTGTCTCTTTTTAAAATTTTTTAAAGTCTAATTTTGAAAAAAATACAACCAAACAAAATAAAACAGAGTAGAGTCAATCACAACAAAACAATGAACATGTTACATGACTTCTAAACAGGGTAAAAAGTAATCGATAATGGCTACCATAGTGCCTCTTGTTATCTGCAATATACCTGCCCTTTCCATCAGGGATGGATAAAATCAAACAAAATACAACAAAATAAAACAGTAAAAAACAAAAACAAAACAAACAAAGCAGAACAATGCAAGCAATACAGAAGTTCAAGATACTAGTAAAACAGCAGTGGTTACCATAATGTTTGTTATCTTCAGAATAGTTGCCTACACACATTTGTCTCTTTTCACTACTGTCCTTTCTCCTTTTACTCATCCTAGTTCCTATTTTACTTTGAACAATTTCTTCCCATTTTACAATATCTATTGTGCATTTTAGGTCTTTTTTACACTTTCAGTTTCTCACACAATGGAGACAATATGATGCTCACACATGTGAGTCTGATTTATTTTAGTTATGAGTAGGTCTCAAGTTGCACCCATTTACTTATAAAATGTCTCAAATTTATCCTCTTTTGTGGCTGAGTAGTACTCCTCCATTTCAACTGTGCTTTCCCTCAGGGATAAAATACATTCCCTCATGCTTGTGTTTACCACAGCCCTAATTAAACCCCACTCCCCTTACCTATGACCTTTAGCCCATTTCATTTGACTGACAACTTCATTCAATTAGTCCAAATCACCTTTAGGAAACCTTAATGCTAATCATTTCTTACTAAACTACTACAATCCTACTCTAAATGAAGATTGACAGCTCTGCATTTCCATGTCAGCAACAACCTATATAGCCATTCCAGTCTCTCTTCAGGTCTGGATTTGCATGTCTTCTCAGACTTTTTACAGAATCATATGCAAGTGATTATCAATAGACAGATGCTTGTGCTCACTTCTATTCAGTACAGCCCTATTCCTTCAGATTTCTCTCCCACTAGGTTGTACACTCAACCCATGTGTCATGCAGGAAAAAGCCATAAAAATGGATACCCATTTCTTTATCTTTTTTCTTTTCTTTTATAATAACTAAAAGATAGAAACATAATTCTCCAACCTGATCTAACTCTCCCAGCCCCAGCCTGCTTGCCAGCAGAGGCATCATTCTTCAGGGAACTCAGCTCAGCACAGAGGCTGTCACTGGCAAACACAGGAAAAGAGCTAAGAAAGGACAAGCAATTTCACAGGTCCTGCAGACATCTGGAGACACCCAAAAATTTACAGTGGACATTTCCAGGGACTCAGTCCACTGACATGCCAGATTGCCAGGAAACTTCGATCACAGATGTTCATTAAGATCTTCCCACCTGCCTAGCAAGTGTGAGGTTCCATCCCTATAAATAGGACACACTTCTCTTGGTTTGGAGCAGAAAGTCTTATGGAGCTCTCTCCTTGAACTCAGGCACAATAAGTTCCAGGCCATTTTGCCTTTACACAAGCCTGGTGGTCTCTGATGTTTATAAACCTCACAGTATGCAGCCAAGACAGGACCAAATGCAATAGGAGCGCTACGGCAAGCAGGAATACTGAAATGACACGCAGGATTTAGAGGCCTTTGTACTTCCTCAAAACATCAGGCCCTGGAGACTCAGGGAGGGATGTTTTTATGGAGTCTGCAAGGAAGTACAAAGGCAGAGTACTTGGCTGTCTTTGATTGGTTCTTACAATATGCATCTCAGTGACTAGCTATGTATGACAGTGACTAGTCATTTCTAAGAAACAAAAGTAACAGAAACGGTAACCGGAACTGTTACCAGGGCAACTACTAGATGTACTGCCTGGTGTGGCATCTTTTGCTAAATTTCCCCATTCTTTTAGTTTCCCCTGAAAATATTTGCTGGGCATGTTACCTGTGACCTCTTGAGATAAGGCCCAACCAGAAGCAGTAACATTAGGGCTGTCAGTGATCCTAGGATGGGTGCTAGTCGAGATCCCCAAGGTTGCCTTATTATAGAGTTTCTCCTTAAATTGATTTTATGAAGAAACACTATTTAGGCCCATGTGTTCTGAAACACTACTCTGCTAAGGGAATAAAGGAGTTAATCTGATCTAGGAGAGTGTTCAGTGTGCTTTGGATGCTCATCAAATCTTGGTCAAGTGTTTCATTGATTGTCTTTTAAGGAGGCCGTTTGGATGTCAATCTGCTGGAAAAACTAGCAAAACAAGTTTTTCAACCTCTGGGAGGTTGCTTCCAAATAAATTGACTTTTGAGCTCAGAACTGGGATCTTTACACTGAAAGGCAAAGAGGGGCTGTCTGACTGAAGTCAACTGAAGGCAGAAGAAGGCATTCTTTAGGTCCAGGCAGGTGGACCAGCAGGCCGTGGGTGGTAGAAGACTGAAGCAATGCATATGGAGGGCTATCGCAGTGACACTGTCAGCTTGGAGGTCTGGAACTGTCTTTACAGGCAGGAGAAGTGCATTTCAGCAGTTTTGCAGTCCATACCCTTTGCTCAGGGGACTGTGACAGAGCTGGAAGGGAGAGAAACAGGTTGTCTTGGAGCAAATGTGCTGATCATTTGGCCAAATCTATCATCAGAGTCTCCCCCAAAATAGTGGGAGAGTTTATAACCCCTCATGGCAATTGATCTCAAGTGAGTTGCATCTTGTCTCAGGTTTTGCCTAGTTAAAGGGCCTTATGGGAATAACTCACAAGCAGAGAAAGGCATCTTTTAAATCTCAACATGTAAACCAAGTAGGATCTGGGGGTAATAGTCCAAAAAGGATGTGTGGGTCAGGAAGTGCAGGGTGCAGTTTGATTAACAGTCCATCAGGATCTCGAACTGCTGCGTGGCTGGATACGTTTGTACCTCTCATGATATCTGACAGCAACAGGGGTGACAGTGAGGCAGTACGGTTGAAGTCAGGCCTGGAGGCAAGTTCTTAGCTCACACTGCTGGGAGGAGAATTTTCAGAACCTTAGGATTTCAGTCAATTGTCTCAAGCTGGTGCAGGTGTCATCTCCATCTTGGGAAAACTGTAGGGTTAAATGAGAGGGAGGCTGACTGGCTTTGTGATAGGGATTTATGTACGGTGCGATGTCCTCCTAGACTGCAAGTTTGTGCCTGGCAGAGGGGATGAGAGGCAAGAGGCCCAGTTGTCCTAGTGATGGTAACTTTCTGACAGAGGGAACTTCCGAATGCAGAAAGTTCTGCTCCACTGTCTACCAGGAAAGTCACAGGTTTGCCCCCAGTTTTTGCAATGACCATGGACTTTTGGGGGCTCAACGTGTTAGATTGTGGTCCTTCCTATCCATTTGAGCTTCCAGGGTGAGGAGAGGTGCAGGTTCAGGTGGGTCTGGATGTCAGACTTCTTTGTGTCTTACAGACACAGGGGTCTTTGGTCTTTCCAGTGTCCAAACTGTTTGCAGCAAGCACACTGGTCAGCTGCTAAGGCATGGGGTCTGCCGTCAGTCTTGGGAGGGCCTCTGGGGACAAATGCAGGCCCTTGCAAACTAGAATCAGTTCAACTGACAGGAAGTAGATGAATTGGGAGCAGGGAGTAAAGCTGTAAGTATTGGCAACAATGCAGTGTCTGAGAGGGTATCAAGTGGAATCCTCGGAACAAATGGGCCTGTTTTCCCTTTTATTTTCTTTAAGATGAAGACTGGTCTTTCTTTCTTTCTTTCTTTCTTTCTTTCTTTCTTTCTTTCTTTCTTTCTTCTTTCTTTCTTTCTTTCTTCTTTCTTTCTTTTTTTGTACCAGGGATCAAACTCATGACCTCATGCTTGCCAGGCAGGTGCTTGTGCTGCTGAGCTAAATCCCTAGTCCTTGTTTCATTTTTTAACTCTGTAAAAAGCCCTTTTCTTACAATCAAGGACTGTGGGTTTTTAACTAATTAGTTCCCCTTCTATCTCCCTATGGTGTTGTTGGGGCACAGTTATAATGTAGAAACATATTCATGAGATGGTAAATTTACAGATGTTTCTCGATCAATTAGAGGTCTCTGACAAGTTTGCTGTTCTGCTGTTTCTGCTAAATTCAGCTGACCCCGACACTGTCTACAGCCCAGCTGCAGATGAGCACTAACAGTAATTGTCTATACCTTAAGGCACCCTGGGCTGATTCCTGCCCATTTAGTAAAGGTCTGCTCTTCGAACATTCCTATATTATGGTAATGCCCTTAACTGTGCTCATTCTGTAAGAGCCCCCTCCCCTGGTTCCTGGAGTGTTTCTATTGTTTCAAGACTACCCTGTCTGTCAATATATGACTCAATGTATGTAACCAATCATGTAACATTCGGTCACTTGCCTTGTACCTCCCGCTTCTAAGTGTGTATAGACTAAACTGCTTCCTGATTCAGGGCGGTTGCTTTGGAGGAATTATCCCTCCAGCAGCCCACTGGCATGAAATCCAACAGTCCACTGGTGTAAAGATTAAAATGCTGCCTTCTTATCACCTTGGTGCAAAGAGTCTTCCTTTTGGTTTGGTTTGGTTTGGCTTGGGAAATTTCCCGCAACAATTCTAGTGTATGTTGTGTACCCTTGAAAGATGATGCAACAAACAAAAGGGGGGTGCGCCTCAGAGAGAGACCATTCAGATGCTCATGTGGCCATGCTCCTCGTGGGGACTCAGCTGTGACTTAGTTAAGGAGGATGTGAGGCCTCTATTATGCCGTATGACAATCACCATGGAACTGCAGGTCAGGGCCAAATCAACCGTCTGAAACCAGTGTTTCCCAGTCTTGGTGAACAGATTGAGCAGACTTATGCTGTCTGTTCCACGAACTCACACACCATTCAGCAGGCACTCAAAGGTTGAAAATTCCAACCGCCTTCCCTTGAGAGTGGTCCCGACTAATGAGAGTAGATTAGACTCTTCTTCGGCTTGAGCTCAGCAAGACTTAGACACAGACTAACTGGGGTACTCCCAGGGGTCTTACCAGAATCAAGCACAGGCAGGTAGGTAGGCAGGCAGAAAGACAGACAGACAGACTGTGTTCACCTCCCTTTGGGGTCTGATGTGAGGCACCCAGGGCACGGAGCTAAGAATACTTCTCCAGACCTTTAAGGGAACTCAAGAAAACTCAAGGACCTGCCTTCATATCAGGAGCTGGAGAGTCCTTCGTCTGTCTGCGAGGCCAATGACCAGTGACCAAAGAGGTCAGCATGGTCAGTCTCCCAGCCAATGTACCAGATGCTACAGCAAATGCAAATACTGAAATGACACACTGGATTTGGAGGCAGATATATTTAATTTCAGACAGGCACTGAGTAAGGATCAATTGTTCCTGAAAATGTCAGGCCCTGAAGACTCAGGCAGGGAGGTGTTTATGGGGTACACAGGCAGAGTACTTGGCTGTCTTTGGTCCTTACAACATGCATCCTAGTGACAAGCTACGCATCACAGTGATCAGCCATTTCTTTTTTTTTCTTTTCTTTTCTTTTTTATTTTTTGGCGGCACCGGGGGATTGAACTCATGACCTTGTGCTTGCCAGGCAGGCGCTTAGGCCGCTGAACTAGATCCCCAGCCTGATCAGCCATTTCTAGGAAACAAAAGTAACTGGAACTATAACTGGAATTATTACTGGGCAACTAACAAACTGGGGGATACTGGCTGGGGCAGCATCATCTGCTACAGAGGGAGGATGGTTGTTTCACAGGTCAATATTTGGGAATGAGGCAGCAGACTTCCTGTTAAGATTTTCACTCTGTCTCTATCTACTCATTTCATTCAAGATAGTGAATATATGCCCTCCCCAAGTACAGGTATTGTGTTGATGGAGAAATGAGAGTTATATGATAGTGATATTCAGCAAAAGAGTAAAGATGAAGTTAAAGTAAATATTCTAATTCCCTTACACAAGCCTCATACTTCACCCAGGATCAAATAAACATTGAATGTTGACGATAAGCATGTTCTGGCATTAGGGCCAGAATGATTGCTGAAATGGACCCCACACTTGATCCACTTGGTTGCTTCCTGTTGATGAGCCCAGGACACATAAAGACTTCAGACTTTAGCTCTGACTCTCCAGCATGTTCCTCCTCACAAGTTGAAACTATTAGCTCCAACACTTGTATTTTGCCAGGTATGGTGGCATGTGACTGTAATTCCAGCATTTGGTAGGCTGAGTCAGGAGGATTGCTGTGAGTTTGAGTTCAGCTGGGGCTATACACGTTGAGTTCAAGCTCAGGATGCCCTAATAGACAAAGCCTATCTCAGGGTGTGGGGGGGGAGACAACCAACAAGCCACACAGCACCAATATTCCTAGAAGGAAAATATTACGTAGAGTTTTGTGATACTCTTGTTTATAATTGGTTGGCTCGAGTGGTGTACAGGATACTGTACAGAGCCTTTCTAGGTGTCTGGCTGAGTCATGCTAGTGTGACCTGAGGCACCAAATCTGGCTCCTGGTCCCTTCCTGTGAGTCTCCTTCCCTACTCCCTGATTCCTCCCTCTCTTAGTTATCCCTTTTCTTCACTTCTATTTACTGTGATGTTTCAGCATTGGAAGGACTCAAATCCAGGCTACAATCTCTAAAACAAAGAGACTTTTCTGTTTTGTTTTTGTAGCACTGGGGATCAAAGGCAGGATGTTGCCTATGATAGGTAAGTGCAACAGAGCCACTCCCCCCTCCCCTTGCCTCCAGGCCTGCATAGTTTTGTTGAGGTTTCCTGATCTTCTGACTTCAACTTTTGGGGTTAGAGAAAGGGTCTCGTTATAGAGTCCAGGCTACCCTCAAATTCACTCTCCTCCTCCTTCAAAAGGTTGGAAAAAAAGTACCTACACTCAATTTTACTGTGTTGATGATAAAGCACTCAGACATCAAGAAATCTCGACAAGGCTTTTACTTGTGCAAATATGTGCAAGCACATCGCAGCAATCAGGTAGCAGGTGCCCTGAGTCTTAGGGAAAGGGTGTTATTTAAACCCTAAAGTATGGGAAGCTGTTATCATTTAAATTCATTGGTTGAATTCAAAGGCTTGCAGCCTCCCATGGTTGGTAACTCAGTAGTGCAATGAAGGGAGTGGTGCATTGCTGGGTCAGTTTCAGAGGGTGCCCGCTGTTTGGAAGGGAAAGTCCTAGGCTCTTATTTTGGAGAAAGACTGTGTTCTGGGAAAAAATACACAACCGCTACTTCTTCAGTCTCAGGATATTAGCAGAAGCGCGTGGGGAATGGGTAGACGGCCAGGTCCTTTGAATCCCAAATGGAGTTGCTTTGCCCTTGTGGTTTGACACACTAGACAAAGCCTATTTCTCACAAACCCCCACACCCGCTGGCACTGCAGGCTTGCACCACCTCAAGGAGCATTTGAGTTTTATGTCTATGCCAAATGTTTTCATATCAGCACAAGTTGGGTGCCCTTTACACATTAGGAAAATGCTAGCGTCACTCAGAGCCTAAATCTGCAAAGCCAGTCCTGACGCCTCCCTCCCAGCCCTCCAGGAGTGACTGTTCCAGTCCCAATTCAAGGAAGCTTGCACTACGCAGGCGCACCAGAGGTGGAATGCGCAGGCGCACTGGGGGGGGGAGCCGCTCAGACTAGTGACGTCATCACGTAGTGCCCGCTGGAACTACTTGTAGACCTAGGAAGTGGGAAGGAACGTGAGCGTTTGCAGTAACCACCACAAGTCTCTCTACGTGGCTGTGAGTTCCTACTCTTCGCGATGCTGTTGAAACAGCTATACTGTCTGTGGTGGACTTTTCCAAGAGCTGAATGCCAAAGCTTTCACAAAACAGCTCTTCCTCAGCAAAATCCAGAAGCTAACTCCAAGGCCAGGCGACCCCTGTCCTCTAGCTTCGATCTTTCCTCCTTAGCTGGCCAGGCGGGGTCAAGCGAGCGCTTTCCTACTGGTTAATTGAGCATTTTTTCACTGCTGAGTTTTTTTGTGTTTTTTTTTTTTTTTGCACGGGGAATCAAAGGACCTTGCACTTGCCAGGCAGGCAGGCGCTTATACCACTGTGCTATATCCCCGGCCTATTTCTCCTCTTTAGATTCTCTTCAGTAAATATAACTGTATTTTATGGTAGGTCTTACATCTTATACCCTAATTAAAGTCATTTATTATTTCCAAGCTCTCTTGGCAGATCCTGTAGGATTGTTTACTATCACCAACTCAGGTTGATGATAGGCTCAGTTTTCCTTCCTTTCCACTTTGGTTTTCTTACTGCATTGACCAAACTCTCCAATGCAGTATTGAGTAGGAGTGGTAAGAGCAGATTTCCTTGATATCTTAGGGAGAAAACATTCAGTATTTCACCATTAAGTGTGATACTGGTTGTAGGTTTTCGTCCAAGTGTCCTATATCAGGTTATGGATATTTCCCTTTATTTTATATTTGATGAATTTTCATCATAAATGTTACCCGATTTTTCCCAGTACTATTTCTGCATCCCTTAAGAGAGGTATCTGTTTCTTCTTTAGATTGTTTGTAATTCTGTTTAATGCACAGTGCATGTAGGGCTGATACTGCAGGTGGTAAAAAGAGCTTACCAGCCTCCAACAAGGTGTTGTTGTTTGACAGGGTCCTGTGCCCTTGGCATTGCTAGAAGCAGTCCTTCTGGGCCAAACTAACAAATATTCAGAGATTGACTAGTTCGTGGTTGAGGACCAGAATAATACATATATGTGTATTTTTTGACGGTATATTGGGATAGGAAAGAGATGGTGTTGAGATGTGTTAAGCAGGGGCAACCCACATTCCAGGCCCCCTTCTGTCCCTCTTAGGCAAAAGCTTTCTTTTTCTCAATGAATTCTTCTTACCCTTAACCCCGTTGTTCCTAGAATTCATTCAATTTTAGAGAAGAGGAACTCGACATTTTTGACATCTAGCAGATTGGGAATTTCAATCTCATATATCAATTGGAGGTCTTCCACTGAGCTAACTGGATGGAGGTATGCTAAGCAATTAGATGATCGAGTAGCATATACATTGCTTTTGTGTGTAGCTTCCAAGGAAGAAATTTGATGCTGTATTACTAGCTCAGCCCTCAGCTGCTGTGTGGCCTCTAAAGAAACACTGGTAAAATAACCATGATTCTCCACAAGATGGTGAACTCCACTAATTGACTTTCAAATGCTGATCTTTTTATAGTCTCAGAATAATTCACACTTGATTCTGTTTTCTTTTTTACATTGCTAGGTTAAATTTGTTAAAATTTTAAGAGTTTTTGCATGTATTTTCCTGAGAGATATTGGTCTGTAGCTTAATTTTCTGGGAACTTTTTGTCTTTTTTAAAAATCAGGATCATGCTGTGCAGTTCATGCTGAATTGAGCTCACTATGCAGCTTGGGCTGTTCTCCAACTCACAACAATCTCCTACCTCAACTTCCCATGTGCTGAGATTACAGCACAACCACATATTTGTTTGTCTTCATTTTTAAAAACTGGGTCATATTTGCCTGGAAGGATAAGTTGGGAAATATTCTCTCTTAAACATTCTAGGTATAAACCTACCATTATTTCTTACTTAAATGTTTGGTAAATTTTGCTAGTGAAAGCATCTGAGCCTAAAGTTTTTGGGGAGGTTTTACCTCATTTATTTAATGGATATATTGCTTATTAGCTTATCAGTTTCTTCCACAAACTCTAGATTTTTCTTTCAGGAAATGTGTTCATTTTATCAAAGTTACTGAACTAAATTTGCTTAAGTTGTTTCTAACGTTACTTTATTCCTGTGTCCTTTTAAAATGTGTACAATTGTTATTGATATCTCATTGTCAGTTTTTAAACTTGGTCTCTTGTTGGCTTGGAAAATTCTTTGTACAATTTGAATCTACTTAATTTTATTCAGATTTGTTTGTGGTTCAGAGTCTGTATCTATCTTTGGAGATATTCTAAGTATGTAACTGGAGAAGAGAAAGGGGTTGTGGATGAGTGGAGAGAGTAAAAGAGGATAAAATTAATCAAACTATGCGCCAAAAAAAGGAAAACATTCTTCCATGTACACTTGAAGCAAGTAAATAATGTGATGTTGTTATTGTGGAATGGGTTGTAAATTTTTCTTTTTCCTAACAAATTAAAAGAGGAGCCAGGTGTGGTGACACATACCTGTAACCCCAGCACTCAGGATGTTGGGGCACAATTATAATGTAAGAACACATACATAAAATAGCAAACTTACAGATATTTCATGATCAATTAGAGGTCTCTGACAAAGTTTCTGGTCTGATGTTTTTGCTGAATTCAATTGATCTTGACAATGTCTAAAACCCAGCTGCATCTCTGTAATGTGCATTGAGTCAGAGTAATTGTCTCTATCATAAGGCACCCTGGGCTAATCAAGGACACACTGTAATGGCCCCCTCCCCAAAATGGTTCTATATTATGGTAATGCCTTTAACTATGTTCATGCTCTAAGGGGCCCCTCCCAGGAGTGTTTCTATATTATGATAAGGCCTTTAACTATGCTCACCTTTAACTATGCTCACTCTGTAATGGCCCGCTCCCTGGAATGTTTCTATATTATGATAATGCCTCTAACTATCTGGATGGTCATTGTTATGGTTTGTGTCTAGATGTTCCCCCAAAGCCTCGTGTGGTCATGGGCAGTGGACCTTTTGAAGGTGGTTAAATCTAATGTTTGTGATTGGTTCATTGTCTAGCTCTGGGATTGACAGAATGAGTGCTGCACCCGCTCTGGGGTGGATAATTTGCATACAATATAAGGGAGTGAAAGAGGCAGGCTTCCCTTTTTGCCCTTTTTCTGTAGCCATTTTTGGTATCTGCCACAGCTAACAAGAATGGTTGCCCCACTGCCATGCGACCCTGCCTTAGAGCCAGCTGAGCATCGACTGAAAACTTCATAAACTGTAAGCTAAATAAACCTTTCCTTCCTTCATTTTGGACATCAGGTATTTTGTCTCAGTAACAAGAAAAAAGTAACCAAGAAGGTCATTAGACAGGTCATTCAATGTGGACTATCTGTGGTGGACAATGAATTTGATAGATGTTTGAGTAGAAATGGGTTATTTATGTGGAGTCAAAGAAGCTACCAATGATACTTATTAATTACCAAGTGGAAAGTAGTAACTGTATTGCGTTTTTGCTCTTTCATTTGGTTATTTTCCTGTATTCCCCTGGGGCAGTCAAATACAAAGTCTCAGTAGTTTCCTGGGTTGTGGATGGCTGTCCCTACTGCAGGAGTTTCCCAGTTGAGTGGGGGTCATTAGGCAGGGCTTACTGGGTCCCTAGTGGCACTCGAGGGCTCCCCAAATGGAAGGAGTACACTGGGTGGACCTTCAGCACACCCCATGAGGCACACCACAGCTCCCCAGCTGCTGGGGCTCACTGGATGGGGCTCTACCAGGTTCCACATGACCTGCCAAGGCTGCACAGCTAGATGGAGTTCACTGTGCAGGCCCTCAGCTTGCACATCAGCAATGAGAGAAAAGTTACTAAGCCTGTGTGATGCGTGTGTGGTGAGTGGTGCTTGTGAGTGTATGCATGTGCTGTGTGTGTGTGAGCGTGGGTGCCCATGCTTTCTGAGTGGATATGGAAATGGATAAATGTGAGAGTGTACAGTTGGGCACGGTGGGAGTGTCTCCAAAGTATGAGAGAATGTGCTTGTTTGCATGTTGGTGTTCCCTGAACATGTGCATCAGGTGTGAGTGTGTATTTATGGATGTGCCCTGTGGGAGTGTGTGAGCTGTGTTCATGTGTGTACACTGAGGCTGTGGTGGAGTGACCTCTGTCTTTCAGGGATGGTGACTGAAGCAAAGCGGGAAGTGACTAAACCATGCTCCTTAGGTAGACTTCTCTCCTGCTCCTGCTGTAGAAACACAGCACCCTGCCACCTCTTCTTCTAGACATGCTCCAAACATTCCAGCCATTCAATGTGCTATAGTAAACATAGAAATAAGTCAAAGATCAGATTCAGGTTTTAAAGCAGACCACCAAGAAGGTATCTGGTCTTATTTCACATAGACCATTGGGGAAAGGAAAGTGGCGAAGAGTAAGCAGCTGAGTGGCCTTAGTCTGGGAGACTGGGACATGCTCTGGCCAGTGTCGCCTCCTGTGTCCCCAGGGGGTGGAAATCGGGGTCCCCAGTTGCACAGCTTTGCTCTCTGAGCTGGTGAGTATTGTGGAGACCATATGGTGGGGGGCAGCCCTGTCCAGGGAGCCCAGGGGAGGCAGGGGGGCCTTTCACAGCTGATGCTCCTCTCTGAGCCCCAGTTCCGCCCACTGAGTGCCTTGGCAGGGCAAGTGAGGCAGGCCCAGCCTGCACATGAGTTCCAGGAACACGCTTGGGCTGAGGAAGACAGAGGTCTCTGACCTCCTGTTACTGCAGCCAGGAGCCCTTTCCCCATGGGTACAAACTGGGGTTCTCTCTGCACAGGCCGCGCAAAGCACGTGCCATGTAGATGCGGCACTACAGGTGCGCAGTCCACTGTTCCCTCCCTTTAGACACCTGTGTGCCAGGCCCCATTGCTCCTGCTGCCTCCCTCACTGGACACGGTGTCCAGTAACCCGCTCCTGATGCAGTGGCTTGCATCCATCGATCTGCTAGGCCTCAGATTCAGGACAGTTTAAATACTCAGTTATATAAGGGCTGGGGATCTAGCTCAGCGGTCTAAGCGCCTGCCCGGCAAGCGCAAGGTCATGAGTTCAATCCCCGGTGCTGCAAAAAAACCCCACAAAACTGAGTTATATAATGTGAAATAGCTGTTGGCTTGGGTGGTCCAGGTTGTAGCACCTCCACAGGGAACAAGTAAGCATTTACGGCTCTGAAATCCTGCAATAATCTCTACGTGATTTCTTCAGGATTACAATGATAGGGGTATTTCAGGCACTGCAGAGGGCTCTAAATGTCCCATCTATAGGTGCTCTGTGGCTAGTGTGAGTCATTGGATGAGTACCTCCAGTTTTCAGGAGTCAGGTAACATAGGGGACTGTGTTTCCATTGTAAAGTCAAAGCTGTTTTAGGGGGAGAAGCAACAATGACTCTCATCAAAAAGGTGACTGCTACTTGCTTTGATGTAGCATTATTTGTAATGTGCATTGACCTAGCATTACTGGAATGCAACCCCATGGTAAATGGAACAACTACTGAATTGAAGGACCAAACAATGCAGGATATTTTACAAAGCACTGCAGTACTAGCAAATAAGAAGGCACAATAAGACAAGAATGCCAGATGGTCTCACAGACAGCTGGCACAAGTCATATGTGGTGGAAATGACATCACTTTCTTCAATCATCAGACAGTGGTACCTATTGATGAGGATAAAAATCACTATACATTCATCTCTAAAGTTGATAAAAGAAAACACAAATGAATGTCAAAACTTCCTCAATTTCTATTTTTATAACTGCTTTGAGCTTTTCAGGTTAAAAATACATGATTTTCCAAAGCACAAATGGTAGTCATAGCACAAAAAGAAAAATAGGTTGGGAGATTTAGCTCAGTGACACAGTGCCTTCTTGGGAAGAGCGAGATTCTGAGTTTGATTCCTGGTACAAATAAATAAATAAATAAATAAATGACTACTTCATTATGAAGAATAGAAACCAAACATGAACATGATCAAAAATTCCTTAGAATGTTCTTGGTGACAAATCACACCAACATTTATAACTGGAGGAGAGGTGAATTATTACACTGCATTGCATCTTCTTTGAGAACATATATGGTTCTGCTGGTCTCTGGCAGTGGAGGAGACTCACAAAAATACAGATTTTTTTTTTGGATGTCAGATTAAATAATTACCTTCCAAATAAAGCATGGCAATGAGCATGAAAAGCAAAATTTAATGATAAAATCAACTGATACAGTACACACATCACATTAATGGCTCTGCTGAAAAAACTATGCACTGTGTATAATCTGTAATTTTATTGGGCTAAGTATAAATATCTTCTTAGAATATTAAAAACATGGTATTTGCTAATGTACACATTATTTCAAAACAGACGATCACTTAAGCACATATACAGGAATTACTAGTAATAAAATAATAAAATATGACCTGGAATTAAAAAATTCTTTCAAGAATAAAGGACCGTGTGCTGTAAAGTTTTAAATACAAGCTAAAGGAAAATTGACAACAGTTAAGGAAAATTCAGTTTTAGAATCATGTTACCTCAAAATTACTAACCCCAAAGAATAAAAAAATTAAACAAATATACCCTAAAAATACGGAGCCTACTATCACATAAGAAATACAAATCTCAGCCGGGCGTGGTGGCTCACGCCTGTAATCCCAGCACTCGGGAGGCTGAGACAGGCGGATCGTTGTGAGTTCGAGATCAGCCTGGGCTACAAAGTGAGCTCAAGGCCAGCCTGAATGGCATAGTGAGACCCTGTCTCAAAAACAGGGCTGGGGATCTAGCTCAGCGGTCTAAGCGCCTGCCCGGCAAGTGCAAGGTCAT